>APFE030342190.1:11892-61470 GCA_000404065.3 Pinus taeda | reverse complement strand
TTGCAAGGAACTGCATGCTTACGCATGGCATGGAACTATCACATGCTTCAGTTATACCATTACATTATTATATCAAGATATATCACGCGTTAACATAAATGAACCACATGTCAATAATCCTCATATTATAACATCATAATTCATATGCCACGTTATGCATATCGTATCCGTCATGAGTATTGAACATTAAATACTTATCATCAAGTAGTACATGAAAATGTCAATATACCTTGACATAATGTTATAATTCCTATGCATATCGCTATTATCGTATAGATACCTTATCACTATAAGAACCATATGTTCATCAATATCGTCAGTATGTTTTCATCAAGGTGTCAATCACTTTTCAATAATCATTTTGACATCTAAGTACATCGTTAAATTTCATAATTATCATCTTGAGTCTTAATCTCTGGTCATATATTCTTCCTTCCCAAAGGAAATTTTGGTGAAATTCATTACTAGTGATACCTTGTTTCCTTCCTCCAACTCATATTTTAATCTGGTAACTTCTTCTTTGTAGGAACATTCCCTTTTATCAATTAGATCTTCTTGATCTCTAATTATATATGTGAGCCTTTTAAATTTTGCCTCTATTTGATTTCTTTCTCGTTCACCCATAAGAGCAAATTCAGTTGTTTCGCTATCACTTTCATTATCTTCAAATGAACAGAGAAATGTATCACTAGAGGACAACAAATTCATACCTGATAATTCTTTTGCTTGTTCATATTCCTTCTGAGGTGATTCTGAATCTGAAGAGTTGCTTCCACATAATCCTCAATCGTCTCTCCCACTGTCACAGTTCCTTTGAGATGCCTTCTTCTTTTGAGTTGCTTTCTTCTTTAGCTTCTTTCCCATTGTTTCTATGGATCTCCTTCAAGCGATCAAGCTGCTGCCAAAGGACCTGCTTTGATACCAATTGTTGGAAATAACACTGAGAGGGGGGATGAATCAGTGTTTACAAATCAATAACTTTTTCATTTCCATAATCAGATTTATATACACTACTTCAGTGAAGGGAACTTACGTGTGCACGCAACTGTTCTTAAGGCAACTAGCGTATACCCAGTGAACTTGTGATTCAGTTAATTCATTCTATGTTGATCTTTAATCAGTGTATCAGTACTTTATTCCCTCTGAATAGACCTGTTATAATGTGATTTGCCATTGTACATTACTTCTGAACTGATTCCTTTGAACTGCCCTACATTTTGTCACATTTGTAAACACGACTGCCATGCATTCTGTCACATCTGCTATCTCTCTTCTAGATTCATCTAGTTACCATATACAAGTGAGTTGTTTTGCTACAAGAGGGTTGCCATCAAGTACAACACATGCATCATAATGCCAACAATATCAGTGTTAAATAAAATTATGGGTTTAATACTATGTTGCAAGAAATGCTAATCTTGAAGGCATTTCTAGGCAGAAATGAAATGGAAACGCAAAAAATCATTTAGTACGGCCTGGAAACACATTTCAGGCCGTACTAGCACATTTCACGTGGGAGAAACGTGGCCCAGAATGGCTTGAAACGCATTTCCAACTCGTACGTGTTGAAAAATGTGTAACTAGGTTCGGTCTTCATTAGTATGAAATGTATTATTGTAAATGTAAAATGAAAAAGAAATTATTATTATTATTGGAGCATCGGTTTCATGCTCCTGTTCTTTTATTTTATAGTCCAAGCACCCATTGAGTGCTTCTAGGGTTGTCCTAGGTATAAGAATCATTGTAATATATGGAAGACCGTATGGGCACATTGTAAATTGTAAAGAAAATTGTATTTTTATCTTGAAAGTGTCAAAATACCTCCAAGATCAAGTCGGCCTAATGAGTTGTCAAATCGGCCTACATGAAGAGCCACGCCCACCCTAAAGGAGCCTATATATATATTCTTAGTTTATATATATGTATATATATAAGAGTAACTCGTCCTCCATTTGCATAACTCACTCTCTCATCTCTTATGCGAAGAAGACAGAAGAAGAAGGTCGAAGAAGGAAGTGCAAAGGAGAGAAGGTTGAAGAAGTCGAAGAGTTTGGGTCTCTCTCTATTCTTCTAGAAATGCGAAGTTAGAGTTTCTACACTAGGATATTCTGAGGTTCGATTTTGGAAGCAAGAGAGAAAGGAAGGCAAGCGAAGGTCTCTTAGGGCATCTTACTAGCCCTAGGACTCAAGTCAAGGCAAACGAAGTTAAGAGGAAGGCTATTAGAGGGAGATCGAAGTCTCCTAGAGAAGCATCAGCAGTTGCAGCAATTACTAGGGAGCAGAATTTCAGATCTACCGAGGAGGTTGAAGATATTGCAGCAGGAGGCCATGGAAGACTTGAACTTGGAGGGTATTTGTCTGAGTCTAGGTCATGGTATTCATCAATTGAAAGATCTAGAAGATAAGAAGATATTTTTGGGTTTTCCCCTCAAGAGGAGGGGTTTTAGCCCTAGCTTGCAGCCTGTATATTGTGTCTTTGTTCTTATTGTTTTGGTAGTTGTTTGATATATTGCACATTGGAAAAGCTAACACAAACAGTTATCAAGTTAAGAGAATTAGCATATACATTGCCCTATTGAATTCTCAACAGTTCGGTCGCATTTCCACCTTTAAGTTGTGTTTTTTTGCCTTTTTTTTAATAGGCAAATAAAATATCTTTTGGATGCTTCTATATAGCTCTCGCAAGTTATAAAAAGAGTCTCACCTCATTCCCTCATCACACGAATTGAGAAAGTCGTTTCACTTGGAGATGGACGATTTAATGCTTCTAGATAGCTCTCACAAGTTATAAAAAGACTCTCGCCTCATTCCCTCATCACACGAATTGAGAAAGTTGTTTCACTTGGAGACAGACAATTTTAGCAAGGAGAAAAGAGGAAGAAAGCATTGGTTTCAGCTAGGGCGTTTTCAACACTAAGCAAAGGAGATTTCAGCAGTAAGAGAAAGAGATTTCACAAGTAGATTTGGAGTGTGGAGTTTCCAGCTACGACATTATTGGGTTTTGGCTCAGCTACAGCCATATTTCTCATCTTTTCTAGCATTTGGGGGTAGCTTTAGCTACAAAAAATTAATTTGGATAAGAAGCATTCATTTTCTTAGTTTCTTCCACATTTCTTCTATTTTTCGAGGGTTTATGCTTCCAAATATATGAAAAACGTTTTTCTTTACAGATTTGTTTTTTAAATTATTTTTTTGCAGCAATGGCTTCCAACCAAGGTGCAAGTTCAAGCCCCAAGTCCAACCCGAGGGCTGAATATTATCCTCTTTGGAGGCATGTTCAAAAGCTTCAAAAACGTAGAGGTGGTGGCTCATGGGAATGGCAACATAATATTTGCAGTAATTTGTACAAGGGCTCCTACACAAGAGTGAAGGCACATCTTTTGCATGAGGACTACATGGAACTGCATGTTGCACAAAAACAATAGACCAATTAGCAAGGAGGGCATATCAAAGAGAGCAAGATGAGGTGGATGGAATTAAAATAAGGCATGAGGAGCTTAGTCAAGCTACTCCTCAAGCTCCACCAAACATTGAGCCAAGGATTGTAGTTGAAGCAAGGAAGAGGAGAACCACTCAACAACATGAACAACCACCACCCAAAAATACTAGAGCGGCATCCACTTCAGTTCAAGATAGCAGAATTGTTGAATTGGTGAATATGCAAGCGAGAGAAGAAACTGATTCCAGAGTGGCTAGGTGCATTTGTGCATGTGGTATCCCATTCAATGTTGTTCGCTCTCCTTATTGGGTACATATGATAAGGGAAATTAACAAAGCTCCTCAAAGTTACAAGGGGCCTAATTATGAGAAAGTCAGAACTCAGCTTCTCAAAAATGAGAAGGAGCTTGTGGACGATATCTTATCACCAATTCGTTCTTCCTGGAGTGGCTTTGGGGTTACCATAGTCTCAGATGGATGGACAGATACAAGGCACAAACCATTCATAAATGTCATTGCCACTTCACCCAAAGGAGCAATATTTTTAAAGGCAAAAGACTGCTCAAGAGAGGTAAAAGATGCACAATTCATTGTTGATGTTATTATAAAATCTATTGAACAAATAGGACCTAACACGGTGGTGTAAATTATCACAGATAATACACTAGTTTGCAAAGCTGCAAGTTTAATTATTGAGGGGAGGTATGACCACATCTTTTGGACACCCTGCATTGTCCATAATCTGAATCTAATCTTAGAAGAGATCGATAATAAAGTTCCATGGATAAAGGAAATCACAGGGAAGAAAGGGAGATTATTAAATTCATCACCAACCACCACCAATCTCAAGCAATATTTCGATAGTACTTCAAATTGGAGTTGTTAAAAGTTGTTGAGACAAGGTAGGCCTCAAACTTCCTAATGTTGCACCACCTTGTTGAGGTAAGCAAGCATTAGTTTCTATGGTGGTGAGTCAACTTTGGGCTGAGTGGAGACAAGAAGATTCAGGCAGGGATATATGGTGCATAGATTTTGCCTTGTTGAAGACTTGTGGAGCAACATATATTTCTTGCTAAAGTTCACAATCCCTGCATTTGAGCTTGCTTCTTCGAAATGCTAACACTTACCAACCTTTCTTAGGAGAGTTATATGATGGCATGGATTCCATGGTTGAGAAAACTATGGAAATCATTTCACAAGAGTCTCCACAGCTTTTGTTTGTTGATGATCCTTTCGTTGATTTAGTCAAGAAAATCATTGTTGATAGGTGGAACAATTTCAACACTACATTGCACACTTTAGCACATGCCTTGAACCTCAAACTTTATGACGAGGAGCTTATTGCTCAAAGCAATGGGAAGAGGAAGGCACCCCATAAGGATAGAGAGGTGGCTAATGGGTTGAAAAAAGCCCTTGCGAGAATGTTTCCAGCTCATCTACACATGGAGGTGAAGGAAGAATTTGACAGTTTTGCCTTAGGATTAGATGATTATTCAGATATATCAGCTTTGGAAGAGAGAAGCACCATGAATCTAGTTAGGTGGTGGATTTCTCATGAAGCAAATGGTGTACATTTGCAAAACCTTTCCATTCGTGTTATTTCACAAGTTGCAAGCTCTTCATGAGTAGAAAGGAATTGGAGCACCTATGGTTTTATTCAATTTGTAAAGCACAACAGGTTGGGCTCACAGAAAGCAGAGGATCATGTTTATGTGCACTCCAACCTTCACCTTACATCTCGTAGGGGTTCAGAATATAGCAGTGGTCCTTTTAAAGAATGGGATGTGGATCCAAAAAGTCTTGATTTGGAGCTCTCTCTTGCTGCCCTGAATATTGAGGACCAAGAGCCTAGAAGTGGAATTGGCCAATCATCTTCTTCAGCACCACCATCCACTATTGAGCATGCTTTTGCTTCTATTTTTTATGAGGATTATGATGATGAGGACTAGTCTTTTGTCTTTATAGTACTTGCAGCCTCATATATATAATAAAGGTTGATTTTGGATATTCCGATATTGCTATTTTCATTATGTGATCATTCATGAGTAAATGTGATGTAAATTTAAAGACTTATAGTTTATGCCAGTGCTGTGGGGGAGCACCCCCCCTGATCCCGCTCCCAATCCGTGCTCCGAGCGGGAGCAGGTCGGGAGCGCACTCCCAATAAAAAAATTTGCGCTCCCTGCCAAATTCGGGAGCGACTTCGGGAGCATCACTGCCGAATTAGGAATAAATTAATTAACATTAAATAAAAAATTGCTAACCTACCTCAAATGCGTCCAAGACTCCTTGCTCCTTGCTCCTTACAGCTTGCTCCTTGCTCCTTGCTCCTTGGCACCTTGCTCTCTCTCAGTCTCACTCAACTCTCACAATCACAAATTCACAATGATTCATTTTTTCCCTCCCTCCCTCATTATATTAAAAAAAATTCGATTTTTGCACCGCGCGATTTATTTTTTTCAGCCACTTTCGCTCCTGGCCTCTGTGTGCGTCGCTCCGGGAGCGATCTGGAGCATCCTGGCCTCCGCGCGCGTCACTCCGGGAGCGAAATTTATAACCCCTAAGCGGTCAAGGAGCAATCACTCCCGAGTTATAAATTTCGCTCCCGAAGCGACACGTGCGGAGACCAAGAGCGAAAGTGGCGAATAATTACCAAAAATAATAAACTAAATAAAAATTTAAGGGAAAGAAACAATTTAACAAAAAAAAAAAAAAGCGCTGCAAAAATCGAAATTTCTTTTATATAATGAGGGAGGGATGGCAAAAATGAATCATTGTGAATTTGTGATTGTGAGAGTTGAGTGAGACTGAGAGAGAGCAAGGTGTCAAGGAGCAAAGAGCAAGGAGTCTTGGACGCATTTGAGGTAGGTTAGCAATTTCTTTTTGATGTTAATTAATTTATTCCTAATTTCTAAATAAATAAATAAATAATTTTTCTCTATTTCGGTTTCCCATTAGGCCATGGCCATTCCCATTCCCATTCCTTTTTATTAAATTTTGCAGATTCAAAACTACAAATTTCAAACATCATGGTTATATTTCTTGGCATTTTCTTCTTCTTGGTTCATTTTCTGGTTATTATGGTGCTGGAGAGTAGGAAAAGGAGGATTCAAAATGAAGAAGGGGATGAAGAAGGGAGACAAAGTGGATTTGATGAAAACCCCGGTGAGGAGGAGCTAGAGAAGGGTGAACATGATTCAGCAGCTGAAAAAACTAAACAAGACCAAACCCCATTATGGAAATATGTTAACAGGCCTAAAGTAGGGAAAGGGGGTGGAACCACTAAATTTCATTGCCCCCATTGCAACAATAATTACAGAGGTTCATACACCCGTGCCAAAAAACATCTCTGTGAGAAAATGCCATGGGATGGAGATAAACAAATAGGAATAAAAACTTGTGCAAGTGTGTCAGCAGCAGATAGAGTCAAATACATAAGGGAAGAGGAGGAAGCCCAATACAAATCTAAAAAATCAAGGGGTTTCTTTGAACCAAGCTCACAATCACAAGCACAAAGAACTCCTTTAGTATCATCCCAGAGCAGTGGATATGGAGGCATAGGGTCACCAGCGTTAAGGCGTAGAACCATATCAGATTTCCTTGATGAAGGGTGTAGGAATGATGTGGATTCAAAAGTTTACAGGTTTCTCTATGCATGTGGGATACCATTCAATGTCCTTTGCTCACCTTATTGGCACAAAATGGTTTCTGTCATAAATGATGCCCCTAAAGGATACAAGAGCCCTGGGTATGACAAGGCAAGAACTGTTGGACTTGATCATGAAAAAGCAAAAATATCACATTCTTTGAATAGCTGACAAGTTCTTGGGTTGACCATGGGGTGTCCATTGTATCTGATGGATGGACAAATGTAAAAGGCAAGACATTTTGTGTTTGTTAGTGGTGCCATCTTTCTTTCAGCATATGATTACTCAGACAAGTTCAAGACCACCATCAACATTGCAGAACCATTACTTGAAACAATTGAGTGTATTGGGCCATACAATGTCATCTAAGTCATCACTGATAATGCTCCTAATTGTAAGGCAGCGGGAGCAATTATTGAGGATAAATACCCCAACATATTTTGGCCTAGGTGTTTGGTTCACACATTGAACCTTTTGATGCATGAAGTTGTTAAGAACAAAAATGAACAATACAAATGGATTGGTGATTTGTACAAGAAAGGCAAACAAATGATAAAATTTATTACAAATCATAGCAATACCCATGGCCTTTTCCGCAGTCACTCAAGATTGGAGTTATTGAAGATTGCGAGGACTAGATTTGGTAGCTATTACCTCACCTTCAGGCGCCTTTTGAAGGTAAGAGAGTCATTGGCTAGCATGGTATCAAGTCCACACTGGCAAGTACTAAAGGAAAGGACTACAAATGCAGCTGACAGACGAGGTTTTGAACTGGTGGAGGAGGCCGCTCTTGGTGGTATGTTTTGGGCACGTGTGAGGCAAGTATTGGATTTCAAGCCCATTATCACATGATTCAGTTTGCAGACACAGATAAACCAGTGATTGGCGAGGTCTATGAGCAGATGGATACCATGTTAGGGCAAATAAAAGATATTGTTCATAACAATGATCCCGACTTGTACAAACTAATTCACGATTGTGTGTGTGTACAGTGGAATAAACTTAATCTTCCACTACATTGCTTGGCGTATATCCTTACACCAAAATACTACTCTACATCTTGGTTGGGCCAACCTGCACCAGGGTGGGGTTAGGACCAAACCCCATATAGATGAAGAGGTATCTAGAGGATATTTGGAAGCATTAGAAAAGTTGATACCTGACAGGGAGGAATGTGCTAGTGTGTGCCTTGAAATAGGCAGATACTTCAATAACACTGGTTTGTTTGGTACCTTCCATGCAATGGAAGACAAAGATAGATTTGATGCTCTCACATGGTGGGAAACATATGGCAGCCATGGACTTTTGCCAAAATTGGCAAAAACAATTCTATCACAAGTTGTAAATACTAAATACTTCTTCTATAGAAAAGTGTTGGAGCACCTACAGCTTCATACATAATGTGAAAAGAAACAGACTCAATGAAAACCGGGCAGAAAGCTTGGTTTATGTGCACTACAACTTGAGGTTGTTGAGTCATTATTGTGATCGGGCTTATGAGGATCCAACATATAAAATCTGGGACAACCACCCAGAGGATGACAATTTGGAGGATAGCACTATACATCTTGAAGAACTGGAAGAGGAACTTATAATGGAGGAAGATGAAGCAGCATCCATGCCACCTCCACCATCCAGTAGCAATGCTCGAGTTCCAAGTCTTGTTCCTTTGATGTAGCCACCTCCATCTACACCCTTACGTGGAGGGCATGTGCCTTCTAGTTCTGGTTGTTGGTCTGTGCGAGAAACTCCTAGAAGACCACCACAACCTGCTCATACATTACACTCTCGTGGCAAGGGCCACATGCAGTAGTAGATAATAGATTTACAGTTTACTTGTCTTTTCTAGTTTTTATTAGTTTTCATCACTGTTGACTCTTGACTCTTTCATATCATAATGATATTTTTTGTAAACAATATATGACTGTGACAATGAAAGTTTGAAGTTTGAAGTTGGCAATTATTACTCATTGGTAATGACTCTAAATTATGAATATGATGCTTCGTGAAAGTTGTTTCATTTCATTTCATAATTCATTTTATAACATTTCATTTCATGTTAACAGTTAGATATTATTTCTTGTAATGGTTAAACTTAGCTTACAAGTACAACTTTGGTGATCAATGATGATAAATGTTATATATTGAATTTTCAACTTTGAAAGCTTGAAGTTGAAACTTTAAGATTGATGAATCATGATTCATGAGACTCAATATGTTGTAATATGTATGTTACTAACTTGTGGACGTGGTTGATGAAGATTATAACTTCTAGATGATTCATGTGATATGGTTCAATGATCAATATATGTTTTTTCATGTTTTTTATATGTAATTCATCATTCTACATCTTTTTGTTGACATGTATGTATCAAAATATATATATATTATATATATATATATATATATATATATAATAATATATATAATATTTAAAAATCGCTCAGGGATTCGCTCCCAAACCAGGAGCTTTTGAAAATGTCGCTCCCGCTCCCATTTTCGCTCCCGCTCCCCGCTTTCGCTCCCACTCCCAAGTAACACTGATTTATGCATTGACATTGGACAATTTAATCATAATGTTTAAACTTTAAATGTAATAAATTATAATGTATCATGTATGCTTTATGATTGCACATAACATTTCTTAAATGTCATATATTGTGTTTCCCCATTTCCAAAATCTGGGGGGTTCATTTAAGAAATTTTATGTGAAATCATAAAGCATATATGATACACTATAATTTATTAAATTTAATGTTTAAACATAATGATTAAATTGTCCAATGTCAATGCATAAACTATAAGTCTCTAAATTTACATCACATTTACTCATGAATGATCACATGATGAAAATAGCAAAAACGAAATATCCAAAATCAATCTTTATTATATATCCAAATCTCAAAATCAAACTTTATTATATATATGAAGCTGCAAGTACAATAAAGACGACTATGAGGCTACAAGTACTATAAAGACAAAAAACTAATCCTCATCAAAAATAGAAGCAGAAGCATGCTCAATAGTGAATGGTGGTGTTGAAGAAGATGATTGGCTAATTCCACTTCTAGGCTCTTGGTCCTCAATATTCATGGCAACAAGAGAGAGCTCCAAATCAGGACTTTCTGGATCCACATCCCATTCTTTAGAAGGACCACTGCTATATTCTAGAACCTTACGAGATGCAAGTCAAAGCTTAGAGTGCACATAAACAAGATCCTCTACCTTCTGTGAGCACAACCTGTTGCGCTTCACATAATGAATAAAACCATAGGTGCTCCAATTCCTTTCTGTTAATGAAGAGTTTGCCACTTGTGAAAGAACACGAATGGCAAGGTTTTGCAAATGTACACCATTTGCTCGATGACAAATCCACCACCTAACTAGATTCATGGTGTTTCTCTCCTCCAAAGCTGATATATCTGAATAATCATCTAATCCTGCAGCAAAACTAGCAAATTCTTCCTTCACTTCCATGCGTAGATGAGCCGGAAACATTCTCATAAGGGCCTTTTTCAACCCATTAGCCACCTCTCTATCCTTATGGGGTGCCTTCCTCGTCCCATTGCTTTAAGCAATAAGCTCCTCGTCACAAAATTTGAGGTTCAAGGCATGTGCTAAAGTGTGCAATGGAGTGTTGAAATTGTTCCACCTATCAACAATGATTTTCTTGACTAAATCAGCAAAATGATCATCAGCAAACAAAATTTGTGGAGACTCTTATTAAATGATTTCCATAGTTTTCTCAACCATGGAATCCATGCCATCATATACCTCTCCTAAGACAGGTTGGTCAATGTCAACATTCCAAAGAAGCTCAAATGCAAGGGTTGTGAACTTTAGCAAGAAATCTATCTTGCTCCACCAATCCTCATCAAGGCACAATCTACGCACCATATATCCCCGCTTTGAATTTTCTTATCTCCACTCAGTCCAAAGTTGACTCACCACCATAGAAACTAATGCTTGCTTAACCTCAACAAGGCGACCCAACATTAGGAAGTTTGAAGCATATCTTGTCTCAACAAATTCTAACAACTCCAATTTCGAGTACTGTCGAAATATTGCTTGAGATTGGTGGTGGTTGGTGATGAATTTAACAATCTCCCTTGCTTCCCCTGTGATTTCCTTTATCCATGGAACTTTATTGTCGATCCCCTCTAAGATCATATTCAGATTATAGACAATGCAAGGAGTCCAAAAGATGTGGGCATACCTCCCCTCAATAATTAAACCTCCAGCTTTGCAAACTGGTGCATTATCCGTGATAACTTGCATCACCTTGTTAGGTCCTATTTGTTCAATAGATTTTATAATAAAATCCGCAATAAACTGTGCATCTTTTACCTCTCCTGAGCAGTCTTCCGCCTTTAAAAACATTGCTCCTTTGGGTGAAGTGCCAATGATATTTATGCGCCTTGTATCTGTCCATCCATCTGAGACTATGGTAACCCAGAGCTACTCCAGGAAAAACGAATTAGTGATAAGATATCCTCCACAAGCTCCTTTTCATTTTTGAGAAGCCGAGTTCCGACTTTCTCATAGTTGGGCTCCTTGTACCCTTGAGGAGCTTTGTTAATTTCCTTTATCATATCTTGCCAGTAAGGAGAGCAAACAACATTGAATGGGATACCACATGCATAGATGCATCTAGCCACTCTGGAATTAGTTTCTTCTCTCGCTTGAACATTCACCAATTCAGCAATTCTGCTATCTTGAACTGAAGCGGATGCCCCTCTACTATTTTTGGATGGTGGTTGTTCATGTTGTTGAGTGGTTGTCCTCTTCCTTACTTCAACTACAATCCTTGGCTCAATGTTTGGTGGAACTAAGAAAATGAATGCTTCTTATCCAAATTAATTTTCTATAGTTGAAGCTACCCCAAAATGCCAAAAAAGAAAAGAGAAATATGGTTGTAGCTGAGCCAAGAACCAAGAATGTCGTAACCGGAAACTCCGAACTCCAAATCTGCTTGTGAAATCTCTTTCTCTTGCTACTGAAATCTCCTTTGCTCACTGTTAAAAACGCCCTAGCTGAAACCATTGCTCTCTTCCTCTTTTCTCCTTGCTAAAATCGTTCGTCTCCATGTTAAACGACTGATTCGATTTGTGTGATTAGGGAATGAGGCGAGAGTCTTTTTATAACCTATGAGAGCCATCTAGAAGCATCCAAAAAATATTGTATTTGCATAATAAAGGTGGAAACACATTTCAAGCCGTACGACACGGAAACACATTTCAAGCCATACTGGGCCATGTTTGCCCCACGTGAAACGTGCTAGTACAGCCTTAAATGTGTTTCTAGGCCATACCAAATGCGTTTCTGTTTCGTTTTTGCCCAGAAATGCCCTCAAGCCAGCGTTTCCTACAACATATATATATATATATATATATATATATATATATATATATATATATCAGTCCAACGTATGAAGCTTCATTCTTGAACATATGTTCTTCATGGTACATGTTTACTTTGAATTAAAGTTTCCGAAAGACACCTACAGTCCTTGCACACAAACTGTTTGTTAAAACGACTCAATGAACCAGACTAAAAAACTTTGTGGATTTTTCAAGTTAGTCCGAGAAAGGAATACTATGCCCTGATTTAGTTTATTTAATATATATATTCTTAATTACTTTTTCAATATTTTGACTTGACTTGACCTACTTAATTTATCTCTTTTACAGTTACCTTGATAAGTTTAATATTATTTCATTATAGCTACCTTGTATTCTTCTCTATTAAAGGTCCCTTGGCACTCATCTGAGATCTTTATACTTTCTGGCCCCTAATGATGGTTGGATTGTCCACGTGAAACATTGGACGGATTAGAAATCCTTTACATAGTTTTTTCCAGAAAAATTCCAAACCAATAAATTTAATCAAGACAAGGTATAGTAACTCTCTAAAGATCAGTTTAAAAAACTAGCACCTTCAAAACAACACTTGTACATGATCCTCTTTGGAAAATAGTGAAGCAACACATGCACCAAGCTCATAATGGAGACTTCTTCAAGTTGTAACCCCTCAAACATTTCCACACACAATGGTGAAGAAACAAGATCACATGCACAGTTGATCAGAACAAGAACTCAAATTTCCTTGAAGTTCTCAACAACCAGTCTCCATGCTATCTAACAAGCTCCAATCAATCAATCGACCGCACAATCTTCTATCAACACAATCAACAATATCAAGTTGCATTTGTACACATCCCAACTGTTGAGAAATCTAGGGCATAGAGATTAAGTGATTTCTCTTCTATTAGTAACTACTTATGAGTGCTTTTTACTTCTTTAGATCAAGATCTTCTTTTACTTAGGTTATTAGTGTTCTTATTCATCAAACACCTACCAATGCATAAACCATAAAGAGACAAGAGACAAAAAATATAGGCTATCAGCCAGGGCCAAAACCTCTCACTCTTTGAGAGGAAAACCCGAACAAATTCTTCTTCTTACAGAGATTCCAATTAACGAATACCAAGACCAAGACCCCTGACCTATTTGCCCCTCCAAGGCCAAGACACAAATCCTCCTTGATGAGGTTCTTCCTACAATGGTCAAACCTCTGCTTCTTCGTTCTTCTTGGCTACTCTTCAAAATTTTGGTCCCTTGGTTCAACACTATACTTCAGAAAACCCTTAGCCCAAAACAGTGCCAAAACTAAAGCTGGAATATTTCGTATCTTTTCCTCTCTCTTTGTTGGCTCCTTTGTCACCTTCGAACTAAACTTCAAACTACTATACCTCACACATGTTGTACTACTGCACCTTCGCACTGTTGTCCTTGTACCTTCGCACTACTATCCTAGCACCTTCGCATTGTTGTCCTTTCCCACTGTTGCACTTTCGCACTCTTGTAATTACTATAGTACCTTCGCATTTTAGACTGAGATTATCGAAATTCTGTGGCAAATATGAAATCCGAGCAGCCTATTTATAGTAGTTTGCCCTTGTATATGAGCCGACATGTCCATTAAGTAAGTTATATTCTCCATTTCGTACCCGACTTCAAGGAGAGGTTTCATGCTTGGTCTTTGAGGGCTTACACACTTATTAAATGACTTATACATGACATTGACTCAATTAGACTTTATGACCAATCCTAAGGACTCTCAATGGGAGTCATACTAAAAATAAAATTTCCTGCTCATGAAACCCATGAGACAAGCATTACAATAATAGTTTTATTTTTCTTCTTTTCATTAATTACATAAAATCATAATCACCATATCATTATGAAGATTGAACCTAGTTACACTTTTCAACACCAACATCCAACAAGCTCACGGAGATCAACAAAGATTCAATTCACACTTCTCAATAGTACTCTTGTCAGCAACCTCTATTGGGATCTTGTTTGTACTTAATGATCTATCAATCTTTAGGCAACACATTCTTCTAATATACATCACAACAACATCAAATTGGGTGTACATAGTCCAACATCTCAATGTTATCTCCCCTTAAACACAACTTAAGGGATAAAAGAAATGTGGCACAACCACCACATGAAAAGCATGCTTCCATCAAAAATTGTCCAATAAAGATTGTTATTGCAATCAATCAATCAAAAAGAATAATGAGAATTGTATGGTTGTATAATTGACAACACAAGTCCATATGAAGTCCTCAAAGAATTATTCAAATGTTGCCACAACTAATCATCAATACAGCCACAATCAACCCTAGTAGTCAACATTGGTCTAAGTTTCTACCTTTTACACCTCTTCTCCAAAGATTTGTAAGAATAAGTGCCAAAAGAGAAACTAGATTTCCTCATCATGATCATTAGGATGTCTATAAGGCAAGGATATTTCTTCTTGTTAGATAAAAGGTACATGTCATGGTTCCTGCTCAACCAAAGGAGTAGGATTTTATCCCTACAAATCTATAAAATAGTCATCTGAAGTGACATACTCCAGCTTTCGTATATATCATCAGCAACCAAATTAGCACTTAGTGCAGGCTATGCTTCCTAAAAATCAATAAAATGACCTCCATCTTGCAATGGATTCTTGCCATATCTAAGCCTTGCTATAATGGTATCATCTTGAGTTCAATCAAAGCAACAATACCCTATCCATTCTTCGCAAGTCCATCACCTATATATCCTATTTGACACAACATTTTGGAACCAAACCCTTTCATGTGTTTCTCAAAGTCAAGAGAAAAGAGTTCATTAGCAGCCAGCAATGTATGAGAGGAAGGCACATGATCAAAATTGTCCTTATTGACACAAGCATCACCATTACAAGGAATATCATTTGAAGCATTAATCCAATAAGTACAATGTTGAGAGAGACACTTAAAAATCACATCAACCCTTCTAATTTAGTGAACAACTTCCTCATCATACTTCTTCAGAGGGATTTGCAATTTCCTTGCTTCATGTCATTGTTACACAACTCGGCGATTACTCGCTGAGTGGAACGAGTATGGCCGAGTCAGCTACCAACCAAGCCACTCAGCCATACTCGGCCCCTCATACTCGGAACTTGGTGGACTCGTTGTCACTCGTTCAAACTCGCCCTAACTCACCATGACTCACCCAACTCGACATACTCGCCCTTCCCACCATCTTCCCGCCATTTTTCCTGTTAAAGAGGGTGTCTACTCGTTGAAGGAGTCAATTCACTTCATGATCAGGCAGTAACGATCAGACAATGACGATCCAGCAGCTCTCGAGTCTCCTCCAACATCCAGCGACCATCTGGCAGGCAGCGATCAAGGTAAGCATCTCAATCGATCATTTCAGTTTGAATTATTTTTACCTTTTTTTTTTAATTTGTTTTTTGGCCAATTACAGGCGCTCGCAGCCCTGTCTCAAGGACACAGAAACCTTCTGCAGCAATGGGACAAGCCCACAGGCAGTTGTAACGGTCGGAGTGTCGCCTCTCCAGTTGTTATAGGTGCCCACGGGATTGTATTTTAAAACAAAACTTTAAAAAATGGTTATAATTTAAACATATAATTATTTTCATTCTTTTAATAATTAGCTATGCATTATTTTATTTTTTTATAATTGTTATTCTAAGGCCCCATGGGCATTGTCTCCAAGGTTGCCAGAAGCATTTTGTGGCCCTAAGAACAAGCCTGCAGGACCACCTTATTCCAATATAATAATTTAAAAATAAAATAAAAAAATGATTTTTTTTATTTTTTATTTAATATTTAATATTTATAATTGCCTGTGGGCCTATAACAATGGCCTCTTGTAGGTTGTTACAAGCCTATCTTAGGGCCGCAGAGGCATACAACAGTCCCTCTTCCAAGTGTTGCTACAGGCCTCTATGGGCCTTCTTACCCAACACCAATGGGTGACCCCATAGGAAATATTTTTTGCGAGATTTGTCTTCAGTCGGCAACCAGTAACCCCTTGCAGCCAACTGATAGTTTGATGTGCTACTTTTCTCCGCCACCCGAGCCAATCGTTGTAAACCCCCACTCATCTGTCATGATTGTATGTTTGAAGGTGGGCCATCCAATCCCAAAGGTATGATTTTTCATTATGTAATTAGGTGTTTATGCTTGTTTTTCTTGGGCACACTTGGGCATGGATTACTGGGTGACTTGGAAGAAGGGGCGGCTTTGACTATACTTTTGTTCCCTTACCTCAACTGGGGGGTTAATCCTGAATACTAGTCCCGTGAGATCTCCTTTCTTGGCTATTAGCTTTAGGAGTGGCACTACGTGGTAAAGCCTGATTTTGGTTGCGTGGTCCAACTTCCCCATATCATATATATCACTCCCCTGTGCTCATTACAAGTCGTTTTCACACTTTCCTTATTTGGGTCCACATTTGTCCATTGGGTCCACAAGGTGTTAGCCTCCCTTTCCCCTTGCCCACACCTTGGGTCAAACTTGGAATGATGCCCCAAATGTTGATTCAGCGAAAATAAAAAAGATAAAAGCATAATATGACCACATACAATAGGAAATGTGGTCATTGAGGAACCCATGACTGTCCCAACCCCTCGTGGGCGATGAACTGCCCCACCTTAAGGGGGTAATCATTATTATATCTTACACATCATGCTCTCATCCCCTTGGGCCCCAAGCAGTAAAATAAAAAAAAATCAATAAAAAGCAAAAGGCATATGAAGAAGGGTGGAAAAACAAAGCTAGGGGTAACTCGTGTACCACGATTGCTCCCTCCTACATTCATATACCAAAGGTGTGGGCTTTCCTTGTCATAGCTACCCTTGTACCATAGCAAGTGGCTTGGAGCCCTCCCTTTGACCCCACTTTGTTCCATCATTATTTCACATGACACCTGCCATTTGAAGGGTGTACCTTGGACCTGTCTTTCCCTTAGAGGTTGATACCACCTAATAGGGTCCTTCATTAACCTCGCCTAACCAGGAAGGTAACACTAATACATGTTCAAAGCCCCAAATTTGGAAGGGAAACCCATTATGAAGTGTCCATTTTTGCCCTTGATTAGCAAGCTTATTTACTCATTTGCACTAATGAATCATTGTATTGGAAGGTGAGGAGATGCATTGGATCTTATACAGAATTGCAAGTGGGTTTTCATCTTCGACTTCGCCTCCCTATACGGGATCCAAGCCCTCTAGAGGATCACAATGGCATTTGTAGGGTGAGCGTTGAGAGCCATGGGCCTCCATCCATGCAGAGCACTGATTGCCACACCATGGGCTTCTTCAGCACCACCATTTGCTTGCTTGTGCCCCAATTATTCAGATGATGATGCACTTTGACCACATTGCCGCAGCCGGCTACACATTGCACTCGACACTTAGCAGTTGTTCCAAGGCCCAAAGGAGGTTTTGTCTTTCCTAAGGAGACATGGGAGGGCATGTGTCATCTTCTAGCCTTCATTGATGGAGCATCACCTTGATCTTGAGCCACTTGGAGACCCATTTGGAGCCTACAAAGCCCAAATAGGGTTTTGGAGATGTTTTGCAGCATAAGGAGGGTGCCACCCTCTTCATTGTGATTATTGAGGCCCTCTCTCACATTTTTAGCACATGACGCCTCAACATTGCCCCTCTAGGCCTCCACGCATGCATGACGTCAGCCTTGTGTGGACCTAGGAGGGAAATTCGATTTGATTTTTGATCTATCATGGTTGGCTTGTAATTGTGGGTGGGTTACTTAGCATATTGGGCATGTAAAGGGGGCTTCTTTCATGTATTATTTGAACTAAATGGTCTTGTATAAATTGGAGAAACTCTCTCCAATTTGAGACCATCATCACTTGGATTTTCAGCCTAGAAAAAGAATTCAGACCTACAATTTGTGGAGAGTTTTGGAGATTTTTGGATGAATTTTTACGTTAGGATAATTTCGCTTTCTTTTTGGAGCTTCTATTTGGAATCGTTATGGATGGATATGTTACTATCTTGTATGTGCTATTTGATGATAAATTTCTGAATTTTGTAATGTCTAATGCATGGAATATTATCTCATGGTTATTTAATGTGCCCTAGTTATTGAGATATTGTTCAAAGATTGTAACTATTGAGAAATTTTGCATATGTTACTCATAGATAGTGAATGAAATAAAGTTCCTATTGGAATTAATGCATTTTATTCCATGAAACTCCATTGACAAGTGTCTAAAGTGTTGGAAAATGTAACTAGGTTCGGTCTTCATTAATGTATTTGAGTCATCATGTAATATACTTGTCAAAAGAATAAAGAAAAGAATTTTTATTATTACTATTATGACTTATTAAAGCATGGGTTTCATGCCTGGGTCATCATGTTTTAGGTCAAAGTCCCCATTGAGGACTTCTAGGATTTATTCTATGTTAATAGAGTCATTGTACTTTTAAAGAGACCCTTTTTGGGCAATTTGAATCATGTAAAAAGATTTAGTATTGAGTCAAAAATGACTTATGTCACCTCCACACCAAGTCGTCCTTAAGAAGATCAAGTCGGCCTCAAGGAGGGTTATTCGACCTCACCTGAAGGCTATAAAAGAAGCAACTCGAACTCATTTGAAGGAGATCAACTCAAGCAAGTTCAATATACTTCTAGAAGCTAGGAAAAAGTGCAAAGTGAAGGAAGAAGGCTAAAGGAATGTAACTTTTGTCAAGGTGAAGGAAGAAGAGAAAATTGAATTTTTGGTGCATCTCTCTCTCTCTCTCGTGCCCTAGATTGGAAAATCGAAGTTCTCTTGTTGATGCCATTGCCAATTGTTGAATGTTGTTGTTGTTAGAACAAGTATAGTTCGAAGTTGTTGTTGTTGGGTGTTGCTACCTCAAGAAGTTGTATTGGGTCAAGATCGAAGTCTTTCAGCCAAGATCGAAGTCTCCTAAGCAAGGTCGAAGTTGTTGGGTCCAAGAAAGTGTTGCATAGTACTGCTATTGTTGTTGTTGCTACCAAGTTAATAGGATCATCTGCAAAGGAAGAAGAACATTGACTTGGTGTGGAGGAAAGTTTATGTCAAGGTCCAGAGTCTTGGAATATCTCAAGAAAACTATTGAAGGGAAGAATTACAGACTGGGATTTCCCCTAGAGAAGGGTTTTTCCCTAGTTCTGAGCCTATATCTGGTGTCCATTGATTTATGTGTTATTGCTTTGGTAATTTCTTGATGAACTAAAAAGAAGATATAAAGAAATCTAATAAGAAATCAAGAACATCACAAGTAATTATCAAGTATAAGAAAATATTTCTGCCTTTCTAATTTTCTAACATGGTATCAGAGCTTTGGTGAAGAAAGAAGAAAAAGGCAGTCTCAAGCACTTGATCAAGAAATCATTCAAAAGGATTATTCAAGGGAAGAAATCTATTGTCTTCAAGGTCAACGTCTAACACAAGCAAGGGAGACAACAAACTACATGTCTTGGAAGAAGAGGATTGACCTCATCCTTGAAAAGAACAAAGTGCTAGACTTGGTCAAAGGAAAAGTAAAGAAGCCAATAGATGACTCCAGTAATGTTGATAAAGTGAAGTTCAGAGAATTGAATTAGTGTCCATGACTCTAATGGTAGAAGGAATAAAGGACAACCTTGTCCCATTTATAGCCAACATTAATCATGCTCAAGAAATGTATGAGGCCTTGTCAAAGTTATTCACTATTAAGAACATTGGTCAAGTAGCAAGCTTGAAGAATGAACTAAGGACGACAAAGATGACTAAAGAAGACACAGTGGCCTCCTTCTTTGTGAAGATAGCAAGAATCAGAGATGATCTTTTGGCCATTAATGAAATTGTTCCAGACAAAGAACTTGTAATCACTGCTCTATTAGGATTGCCACCTACTTGGGGTGCATTTGCTGCAAAACTTAATAGTTGGAAGGAATCTCCCACTTTTGAAGAACTATGGACTACTTGCAGCCAAGAAGAATTAAGGATCTCATTATTTGTCAATCCTGAAGGAGTTTCAAATGCCTACACTGCTCATCACAAAGGAAACTTCAAGAAATTGAAAGGACCAAAGAGAAAGGTAGACATGTCCAAGGTAGAATGCTACCAATGTCATAAGAAGGGTCACTACAGGAGTGATTGTCCTGACAATCCAAGGCATAAGAAGATAGAAAGAGATCAAGCTCATATCGTTGAAGAAGAAGACCTAAAGAAAGCCAAACCCGAAGAATAAGGGACTTACACTACTAAGTCCTTTGCTTTTAGTCTTAGATATTCTATTTTGTATTTTTGATGTTTAGTATTTAGAGATTTTAACATGTTTTCGGAAAAGACATTTTTATTGTTTTTATAAGTTTTTGGGCATCCCTCAAGTTTTGGAGGGAAACCTCAACATCTCCCAAAGATAAGTATCTCATTTCTTTTCAATTTTTGGTTTCATGTACTCATTTAAGTTTGGTTATATTAAATACTAATCACCATTCTCCCTCTATTGTCTTGATTAGGAAAATATCTACTATATCCTCAAGGAGTATGGAAGAGGGCCTCCCAAGACAAGGTTTGTCAAGGAACAAAGGTATGACTTAAACTACAAAACATTGATTTCTTTATAATAAATGTTTATTCATTTGATAATCGATTACTAACATCGTTACGTCTGGCTGTATTGAATCATAATGATTCTTGTTTTGGGTGATTCATCACTTGATAAATCTACCCTTATATTCTTAATTAGTTTTATAGAACCCTAGACAGGTTCTTTGGAAAACCCTAACCTAAGGATATGATAATGTTAATGTTTGAAACCCTAAAACTACTTAGGGTTATTGGGAAATGTTATTTGAAGTTTTTGTTGATGATGTCATGTTTGGGGTTTTGGTATGATCATGAAAAACCTAACTTGTAAGGCTTGAAATGGTGTTGTCTGAAATCTCGAACCTTTAAAGGATTTGCTTTGTTGTTATGAAACCCCAGATCTTTAGGGTTTGGATGGGCCTATAAGCAAAACCCTTGTTATGTATTTAAAGTCCTATGTATATGTGTGTGTGTGTGTGTCCATTAGTTGAAACTCTAGCTTGGTCTAGGTCAGTGTATATCTAATGTATTAATGTTATCTGACATATGATATGCTTATGCCTGATAATGAATTCCTAGATATGTGTGTTGACCTAATTATTAATGGTCATAAGTATTAGAGTTTAATTTAAGCCCTTGTCTGAGTTTGATATTCTAGGATGATGTTGTTTGGGAAATCTAGGGTTTTACAGCTAAACCCTAGTAGTAGTTAAATTCTCTAGTATGTGACAATCTGGAATCTATATACTGATTGTTGAGATTATGAAAATGAGAAATCTAGGGTGTACATCAAACCCTACTAGAAATTATTCATGTTGTTAAGCTGTGATTGAATTTGATTGTTAGAGATTGTGTATGAAATCTAGGGTTTACATGAAATCCTAGTGAATAGTCTAACATATGAATTCTGAAAGTTGCTTTGTAGATCTATATTTGTTTGAAATTGTTTCTAGGGTTTGCTATATGTTGTAGTAGGGTATGTCATACCTTTGAAAGAAACATTGAACCCTAGATATAATGAAAGTTGTTATATAAGCCTTGATGAAGTAGTCTAGGGTTTATGACAAAGTCCCTAGCAAGATGTGGAAAAGTAAGTGTCTCTTGTTTGAGTATCCGATAGATATAAAGTTGAAATGCTTCCGTGAGTCTGATATGGCTAACTTCATGCTTCTATAGAATTGGTTGTACTTGCTATCTAAGTTGTGTAGGTACACAATCTTCAAGATGGTGAAGATGTTCATTGATAAGCATGATGTAATGATAACTCTAATAAGATGGATGGAAGCCACGAAATATTCTTCATTGTCGAAAAGAAGTCGATCTCCCTGGATTAAGAGAAAGTATGAATAGAGGAAACCTCCCTAGTTGAGAAGAAGAGCATTGCATGATTGGAGAATGAATTTTGAAGGAAATGTTGTTGCATTGGAAGTAGGAAAGGAAAGTGTATGATTGAGGAATCTTCTATCAAAAATTCGGTTGATAGTCGTACTATGTTGAGAAGCAACATTTGTAGTCTAGAAGACCCCGAGGGTTTGTATTTGATTATGTACATGTGAAAGTTTATTATTGATTGGGGTTGTGTTTGTATAGGTAAATCTCTCAAAGGTTTTGATAGCATGTTGATTACCAATCAATGTGATCAGGAGACATTTGTTGTTCTTGATCTATTGGATCAAAGAGTGTTGAGGCTTTGTGAGTGAAGCATTGCTTAGGAGGACATATGGCCGGCACTTTGTGTTGATGTCTAGGTCCCAAAGTTGGAAGGGAGAGTTGGTCATTGAACTCCGACACCACTGAATCCCTAGGTTGATGGTTAGCAAGTAAACCTGATTGTGCCTAGAGAAGCTGAAAGCTTGAGTCCATCTTAGTCCCAAATGGATAGATTGCCCAGGTTAGGGATCTAGTCCATGGCATTGCGGTGCCTAAACTATGGAGTATTAAGTGACCAATGGAAAGATTGCACTGGTCAGGAATCTAGTCCATGGCATTGCAGTGCCTAAAATTCTTCATGGTTCATATAATTGAGATCTTCCTTGTAATTGTATATGATGAATAACTCCCTAGTTAAGAGGGAGTGTTGGAAAATGTAACTAGGTTCAGTCTTCATTAATGTATTTGAGTCATCATGTAATATACTTGTCAAAAGAATAAAGAAAAGAATTTTTATTATTACTATTATGACTTATTAAAGCATGGGTTTCATGCCTGGGTCATCATGTTTTAGGTCAAAGTCCCCATTGAGGACTTCTAGGATTTATTCTAAGTTAATAGAGTCATTGTACTTTTAAAGAGACCCTTCTTGGACTTTTGAATCATGTAAAAAGATTTAGTATTGAGACAAAAATGACTTATATTACCTCCACACCAAGTTGTCCTTAAGAAGATCAAGTCAACCTCAAGGAGGGTTATTCGAACTCACCTGAAGGCTATAAAAGAAGCAGCCCGAATTCATTTGGAGGAGATCAACTCAAGCAAATTCAATATAGTTCTAGAAGATAGGAAAAAGTGCAAAGTGAAGGAAGAAGGCTAAAGGAATGCAAGTTTTGTCAAGGTGATGGAAGAAAAGAAAATTGAAGTTTTGGTGCATCTCTTTCTCTCGTTCCCTAGATTGGAAGATCAAAGATCTCTTGTTCATGTCGTTGCCAGTTGCTGCATGTTGTTGCTGCTAGAACAAGTATAGGTCGAAGTTGTTG
The DNA here is from genome assembly GCA_000404065.3 of Pinus taeda. Taxonomy (NCBI): domain Eukaryota; kingdom Viridiplantae; phylum Streptophyta; class Pinopsida; order Pinales; family Pinaceae; genus Pinus; species Pinus taeda. Next base: position 37,773 of record APFE030342190.1, on the reverse strand, counting down.
TTGTTGGGTGTCGCTGCCTCAAGAAGTTGTATTGGGTCAAGATCGAAGTTTCTAAGTCAAGATTGAAGTCTTTCAACTAAGATCAAAGTATCCTAAGCAAGGTTGAAGTTGTTGGGTCTAAGAAAGTGTTGCATAGTACTACTACTATTGTTGTTGCTATCAGGTTCAGTAGGATCATCTGCAAAGGAAGAAGAAGGTTGACTTGGTGTGGAGGAAAGTTTGTGTCGATGTCTAGAGTCTTTGAATATCTCAAGGAAACAACTGAAGGAAGAATTATTGATTGGGTTTTCCCCTAGAGAGGGGTTTTGCCCTACCTGTGAGCCTATATCTGGTGTCCATTAATTTATGTGCTATTGCTTTGGTAATTGCTTGATGAACTAAAAAGAAGATATAAAGAAATCTAATAAGAAATCAAGAACATCACAAGTAATTATCAAGTATAAGAAAATATTTCTGCCTTTCTGATTTTCTAACATAAAGAAGTATAAATATCTAAAGGGTAGCAAAAGCCTATACCTTTCGAACTCCTTGAAGAGCAAGTTGTCTACATTGAAATCTTTCATGACTCCTGAGTCCTAACCTTCCAATGGCCAGGCACTAGTCTTGAATCCTTGGTGATCACTTGCAACTCGAAATTATCATTCTTTTCACCTCTATTTTCCATCCCTTTAAGGATAGGGAGGCTCCCCTAGGGCTTGGTATGAAATCCTTTATAGGGAGGCATTTTCAATTTCGCTTGGATAAGATTCTTCCTTAGTGTCTCCTCTAGGGATTTTCAAGTTTTGGTAGAATTCCAACGGTGGATTCCTCGTAAATTTAATACCCTAGCCATCACATCAAGAGGGAACCCTTGAAGCTAATCCTTCAACTTGGGGATTTGTTGAGGGCATTTGCTTTAGTACTTGTTGAAGTGAATCAGTCATTGCCTTTCTCTTGTCTACCTTCACTGTGGATGTGCTCATATCTTGTTATATACTTCAACCCTAGGTCTTGTGTAGTCATTTTCAAAAGGGATTTTTTGTGGAAAGTCTTATTAGCCTCTCCCAAGGCTTACACCTTTTTTGAACCTTTCCATTGAATGAGTTGTCTTTCCTCACTTTAAACCTATCATAGAGATATCATATCACAAGTGAGTATTACTGGGACTCCTCTCGTAGGTGAAAATCTAGGAAGAGCAAGGGACATAGGTTGTGGTGATAATGGGCCTTTGTCCCAAGTGTTGTTGTGCCCTCTAGCTTTTGCCTATTCACAAGTCCTGCTAGTTTGTGCAGCAACATTTTTGGCGCCACTGTCGGCGACACAAGACGTGTCTTGTTCCTATACGACATCATTGATATATCCTTTTGGCGACTCCTTTGGAAGAACGAAGCCCTTGTTCTTCATTGAACATCAAAGCCAATGCTTGTAGGGTGAAGCAAGCATTCATTAAGGCAGTTTCCATTCACCCTGATTACTCCCATGTCATTAGTATATAGTAACCAACAACATGCTGATCCAAAATTTTCCCACCATAGACATACCAAGTATCCCACAATGGTAGGGTTCCAAGGACACATGGGATATACCACAATTCAATGGGGATCCAAATTCTGCAGCCAATCATGTAATAAAATTTATAAGCTATATTGCAAAACGCAATATCACTCAACTTCGCAACATAATGGAATTGTTCATCCTATCTGTTTTTTCGAATGGTGATTGGCTTAGATCATGTAAACCTAAGAGCATCTCCACTTTCTCTATGTTACTTGTGTGTTTCTTACTACATAAAGGATCTCAAACCATTGAAGAAGCATGTCAAACCTTGGACATAGCATTTGAGAGAGCTTTTTGTGAACACGAGGAAGAATTTATTGAATATGGTTATATTCTTGAGGAAGAATATTCTAACTCCTCTCTAGATCATCAAGATCAAATTATCGATAAAGACCTTAACGAAGAAGAGGATTATGAGCTAGAAAGTGTGCCTTCTCAGGATGATGATGGAGATCTAGATCCCGAAAGCCTCTAACTGTTGCAAGAAAGAATGAATGAATATCAGAAAACATGTCAAAAGCTGGTATAAGGATGTAAAGCCAAAGATCTCCATTTTTATTTTTGTAAGCAAGGAGCAAAACTCTATGAGATGCAACAAGAATATAAAAGGAAGCCTACCAAAACCCATTCTCCTTGAACTTTGTCGTTGGGACTTTCTAGTAGATACTTTGTGTGATATTGTTCAAGAAAAGGAGAAGGAAGAGGAGCTTTCCCTACCAATCAATGAAGATGATTCTAGGAAAATATCGGATGTAGAAAATCATGAAGCTCCAAATAGTCAAGATAGTGAGGAATGTATGGATGATTTTTGGTCTACACGCTAAGGGATTGAATCTGAACATCAAGAAGAAGAAAATAGTCCGCCCCCTCTGGTGAATAATGTGGATCAATATGAAGCTTCTTATGAAGTCTATCCTAATAATTGGAAAGGTTTCTTCTTTATATTTCAAGATGATGTTAATCCTACCAAAGAGGATGTTTCATCATTGAGGATGATTCCAATAGCCCTAGTGTGGAAGGGATTGAGAAGGATTCTCCTTCCAGCCATGTCACTGGCAAAGGGTTCTACTTCATGTTTGAGCAGTACCCCCCTTGATGTCTTGCTAGCCCAAAAGTGGATGTTTGTGATGAGGTTCATTTCCCTAGTTATGAGGAAGAGTTAGTTTTTTCTCTTAAAGGAGAGGAATTGTGGTTTTTCGCTAGGTATAATGATGTTGTAGCATATTGCTTTTTTCCAATAATCAAGATGGTATAATTTTAGATGTGTCTGAGCCATCTATCTCCTCATGCCATGAGGATGAAATGCCTGAGGTAGCTCCTCATGGAAGTTCATGAGCTTGATTTTCGACATCTCCATCTTTTGGTTAGAAGAAACCATCAAATGGTGCAAACTCCAATCCCCTTTTCCCTCCTTATCCATGATTCCTAGCACTTGGCCATTTTGTTTTCCCCTTTTCCCTCCTCATCCATGATTCCTAGTACTTGGCCATTTTGTTTTCCCCTTTTCCCTCCTTATCTATAATTCCTAGCACTTGGCCATTTTGTTGGTTCTTATCCTTGGTTTCCAATTTACCGCATGGGTGATTATAAGGGTGGGTATTACTATATTGACTTAGTGGTATGTTGGTTGCATTGGCTATATGGCTATACTTAGCATTTGCATATTGTGACTATGCATGGTAGAGTAGGATGCATTGCATATTGACTTTTGCATTAGCATTTAATATCGTAACATGTTCTCATGCTAGATTAGATGCATCTAGATTAGACTTGCATTTTGAATAGATTTTATTTCCTATTTGGTTTTATTATTTGATGAAAACATGGGCAATCAAAGTACGCCCTAGACACATGTTGCCTTTGTTTGCTTGTCTGTGATGTGCAAGTTGTTGGAAGATGTAACTAGTTTCGATCTTCATAATTGTCATTGTACTCATGTCATTATGTATAACTTATGTAACAAACAAAAGAAGAAAGAAAAATATTATTTTCATGCGTGGGTTTCATGCCTCTTTTGATTGGTCAACTAGGTTAAGCATGTTCTTCGTGCCTCTAGGGTTTGTCGTGTGATAAGAATATTTGTCATGAGTCAAGAGAGTCAATATCATTTGTATAAGAACCATTTGGGCAAGTTGTAACATACCTCCAAGCACAAGGCGGCCCTGCCAAGTCGACCTAGAAGAGGTTATTCGACCTACACAGATGTGTATATATAGAAGCAGTTTCAAGCTCATTTCACATGCATTCAATCTGCAATCATAAGAAGTTAAATTTGCAACTGAACAAGAAGAAATTCAAGAGTGAAAGTCAAGGGAAGGAACACAAGTATAGAACGAAGTCAGAAGATCTCAAAATTGGACCAAATTTGCTCACACGTGCGAAAATTAGGGTTATCTGGGTAAGTTGCAGGCTGAGTTGCAAACTTGAGTAAAAGGTTGAAACTCTTATTTGACCTAGTTTGACCTTCGTTGACTTCGAAGATCTTGATTTGCTTGAGGAAGAATCTCTTGGAAGGTTGACACATACAAGAAGGCTAGGGTTTTTATTGTCTAGAAGGGGTGGAAGTTGTAGATCTGAAGTAAAGTACCGAATACTAGAATTGACACAGTTCAAGGAAGGTTTGACTCTCGTTGACCTTGAAGGATTTGACTAGCTTGAGGAAGGATTTCTTGGAGGGTTGACTTGGTGCTTGGAGGAGGTCTCGACTTTGCTATTTGGGTCTTAGTTTTCTCATTTGAACTGCTTGGAGGAGGTCTCAACTTTGGTATTTGGGTCTTAGTTTTCTCATTTGAATTGATTTTATAAGAAGAGAAGAGATTCTTTCTAAGTTTTCCCCTTGGAAGGGTTTTGCCTTGGCTTGGAGTCTACTACTTGTGTCTATTTTCTTTATGTTTTATGCTCTTAATAATCGTTTGATGAAGAGAATCTCATAAAGAATAAGAAGAATCTAATTAAAGATCACAAGCAACTATTGAGGCTAAGGAGAAAAGTTTAAATAGTTGCCCTACTACACTATCCAACATGGAACCAGAGCTAAGGTGAAGAAGAGAAGGCAACTCATCTTGTTGACATAAGAAGGGATTGTTAGTCAAGAGGAATCATTTGCATAAGGACACAAGGAAAGAAGACCCAAACCTATTGACTTAGAAGAAAGGTTACTACATCAAGCTCTCATTGAAGGAATTAAGGATAAGCTCTTGTTGAAGGCTCTCTAGTGCACTCCATCATCTAGAGGAAAAGGAAGCATCAAAGAATTTTGGGATCATCATCCACTCTTTAAAGTTGTTTGAAGACACTATTTTTGAAAGCATCCTAGAAGTCATCATTCTAGGGCATCTTTGAAGTCTCTTTGAAGGTCTTGAAAGCATCAAGATATCATCAAGGAGGACTCTTAGTTGACACAAAGGATTCTTATTGAATCCATAAAGGATCACCTTGTTCCCTTTGTTGCTGATTTGAAGACATCTAAAGCTATGTATGATAAGTTGGTGAAATTGTACTCTATAAGTACATCAAGTCAAAAGATAACCTTAAGAAATCAACTATATAAAATAAGGAAGTCAAAGCATGAAGACATGGCCACTTATCTCATGAAGATATCACAAATAAGGGACCATTTGCAAGGGCTTATCGAAGTTGTTTCCAATTCATTAATGACTACTTGTGTATTAAATGCTTTCCCACCTGATTGGAGCAGTTTTGCAACTAGTGTCTACTCAAGAAAGGGCACTACCCCTTTTGATGAACTATGGGCTCAATGTATCTTGGAAGAATCTAGGATAAAGGTGAAGGATGACACTGAATCAAATGAGAAGTCTCAAGCCTTTATTGTAAATTCAAAGAAGAAGAAGAAAGTGAAGTTTGGAAAGTCCAAAGGAAAACAAGATATGTCCAAGATACAATGCATTGATGCAATGAACATAGACATTTCAAGAGAGATTGCCCAAACAAGAAAAACAACAAAAGAAAGGAAAGGAGTGAAGCTCACATAGTTGAAGAAAAGGGAAAACCTGAGAAGAAGCCAAAAGGAGAAGATCCCAAGGATCTTTACTATTGAAGGAAGCTCCATCTCTATCAGGTTCATTTGCAATTTGTCTTTCTTTTATTAGAAAGTAGAAAGTAGAGTAGCATGCATCGTTGCATTCTCTAGAAGAGTCTTGGTTTTTAAGCATAAAAAGAAGCATGTGATAGTAGAGGAATTAAAGTCTGCGTGATCAAGTTGCTTTGGTAGGAATCATCTAGCTTTCAAGAATAAGAATATGAGGACCATATTGCATATTATAGTTCATCCAAGCATTTTCTAACATATTGTTAGAGGTAGTCATTTTGAAAAAAGGATCATTAAAGATCCTCATATAAGAACTATTATCTAGGAAGGTTCTTGGAAGAAGTATTATGACTAGTATGTATTCCATATAGTCTGGAAACAGTAGTCTTGAAGAATGAAGGCATGCAGATGGTCGAATGACAAATTGAAAGGCAGAATTGAAGTCTTTGTACTCTTAAGAAAGGAAAATTTATCTTCAATATGGTTGTAGGCAAGCTCAAAGGTTGGCTAGATGATGGTATGGAAACAAAGGTATGAATGTTTTAAGTAACTCTTATCTAGAAGGCAGAATTCAAGAGTTGGTTATAAGAGTGTGCTCAGTAAGTCTTTCATGTGATTACTTGATGCTTGAAAGAAGAAGTTTTGGTATGCTTTGTAATGGCTAAAGATCAAGACTCTTCTACAAGATACCATGGCATGAACACAATGATATTGATCAACATCGAGCATAATCTCCGAAAGAATGAAAGAGAGTTAATAATGACAACTCCAAGGAAGATATTGTAGCTTGCCAATCAGTTTGATCCATGGGCACCTTGATGAAAAAAGAATGCATGGAGAAGGATTCTTGTACAATATGGAGATGGATCAGGCAGAAGAATATTGATCTCAAAGGATACAAGTAAGCAAATACTTTGATGAAAGGGCCATCATGATAAGGTAAGTTTGATATTATATTTTGGTATTGGTTATCTAGTTGACATATAGTTTTGTCACCTGGAACGATATTGCAAATGATTTTTAAGGCAAACATATCTACAACTGTTAGTTTTGAACTCAATTCAATGAATACATGGATTGAGTGGATGGTATTGGTAATCCTTGAAGAATTGTATTGTCAAGATGTCAACATCATCTTGGGATTAAAAAGTAGCAATACAAAGAGATAACTTGATGTTCATATGATGATAAAGATCACTTTCATGTCTAAATGGAGCTATGACTAAGCTCTTCTTTGATTGGCTAAATATAATGCCTCTATTGATGATGACTAGAGGAAAGTGATATGAGAAGATGATGGCCTGAACCCTATCTCAAGATAAGAGGACAGCTCCATAACATCCAAGAAGGTAGAAACTCAATATAATGAGATGCAAAAGTAAGGAGGAATCATGCAACTACTACTTGAAGATCTCCATTAAGAACTAGTAGCTAATACATTTATGAAAACAAGCTAAAGAGCTTGTGGTTATGGCTTCTCAATCGAAAGGAAGTAAGGAATCTCCTCTATGCTTGAGAGGGAGTAAGAATTTGTAACGAATAAAGTTCGTTCTATCAAATAATCTTCAGAACACTTGGTACACAAAGACATCCATTGAGGACAAGAAATATATATGTATTGAATAGTAGATAAAAGCATTGATATGAGATATGATTGTTACAAATGAGGGCATACATACCCTTCATGAATGGTCATGTCCATAGAGACATGCCTCCTTTATCAACTAATTATCATTTAATTGACTATTATTACGATTATTATTTATTTATTTATATTTATATTATTTTTATATAAATTATATTCAGAACATTGCCTTCCTCTTCAAAAAAGATTTTTCCTTGAAACTTGTTGTTGACAAGGTGTGTCATATGTTTCTTGTCTTGTAACCTTTTCACATCTTTACAAATTCTTGGAGTGGTCCTCTTCGTTGATACAAGATTATAGGATCCTTGGAGTGATAAATAAAATTGTCTCACTGAGAAAGGATCTGACCATCCTAAATCAATCTTTTGTGGAACTTTGCAATTACATAATAGCTTAGATAAATTGTTATCATCAAACTGGATTGTGCTGAAATCGTTATTCTTCGGAACATAAGTTAGTTGTTTCTGTACTGAGTGGTACAGATATGCAGACTAATTGAGTTGTCTACTCTTGTGATTCAGATGTCGAAAAGGAGTTCTTGTGGTTTGACTTTCCCTTACCTTGCACATGGTGATTTCTGGATTTACTTCAAATATTGATGTTGTTGAGTTGGTTACATAATATTCATTTGAATTTTTCATTGTTTGAACTAATTTGTTATCGTCTTTAGTTGTGATATTGGCTGGATTGGTATTTGTTCATTTTTCTTCAACCTGGACGGTTACGTCTGACGACTTCGATATGTCTTTCATGATGAGTTCTTCTAATTTGTTTTTCAATGATTTCTTGTCATTTTTAAATTTCTTAATTTGTGTCAATAATTTCTCACTGTGGTCCTTGAGGCAAGTAACTTCTTCGCTTTTGTCTGTGATAATCTTGTCAGCTTCCTTTTGCATATTTTGCATTGATTTTTGACTTCCTGTAAGGATTATTTTTGAAATATCTTTTGTCTTCTGGTGATACCGAATTTTGTTTCAATGTAACGTCTTGTAACATTATTTTTTCTTCTTGAAAGAAAATGTCAGAAATTTTTCCTTCGTATTTAAAAAGAACAACCCTAGTGACTCCATCTAGGGTGACCCCAAAATTATGTCACCTCGATCGCCCTAGAGGGATTAAATAGAGAATTGTGATATAAACGTATAGTCCCCAATATTTAATTGTAAATTGGTTATGTCATATTGTTTGTGTTCCAAAGGTCTAATTTTTCAATTAAATTTGACTCTGGAATCACCAATTGGTTAGCAAATTTCAGGTTTATATAGTTCTTATCTTTGACGAGCAAGATAGAAATAGTAGCATCTTGCCCTACAAGAGTCCCTTTAATTCTAACTAGTATTGAAGCATAGTTATATGAAGTTTATGGAAACCTTTCTTCCTTCATTTCCGACTTAGACCCCATTCCTTTCCATCAGTAATTGATTCCATTTTACTTTGTGGAGATGAGTTTAGGGTTTTAAAGGTAGCCCTTTCTAATCCTTATAATAAAATATATTTCTTTTTCCTTGTATATATATATAACTTTCTGATAACTCGCAAACTTGCATTTAGGAAATACTTTTAATGAAATATCTTATAATTTGTTTTCTTTTATGCTCCTTTTATACTTTAACGAAAAGAACTTTAATTATTATATGAAACGATTTCTACCAGATGTATATACCTTTAATATTAAAATTTTAGATTATATCTTTAATATTAAAACAAAAACAAGCTGGATTAGTTCTTCCACTTCACTTAAGGTCATTATTGATCAATGTGACCCTTGGACCTTGGATGCAACTTTTAATTATTCTCTTAGATCTCAATGTTTAATTATTTTGTTGATGTCAATGCGACTTGAATACCCTTGATGGTCGAGATTTAAGTGCTCTATGAATGGTGTATTAGACGACTGTAATAGGGTGACAAATTTTGGTGAATTGAACAACTAGCAGTTTAGCTCTTCTCATAGTAGTCTTATGGTACAACAATTCTCTAAAAAGATGGTGGGTTGAAACGGCAACAGCTCGGTGGTGAGAGTACCAAAAAAACTCTGCTATAGTGGCGGCTAGTATGAAAACAACGTGCATTGGGGCGACACATGGAGGAGATGAGAGGAGGACAGTTGACAGTGTTCGATGTTGGCCCGCTGGGAGAATGTCAGGTGATTGTGGCTCTGGGAGAATTGTTGGTGGCCCATTAGGCTGTGACTGACGATCGCCACTGCTCAAAGTCTATTTTGCGGTGGGTTGCAGCTATATATATATATATATATTATAGAATTTTTTTTGAATTTGTTTATAATATTTTTTATAATTGTTTATATTATTTTTTATGTAATTTTTTGAAATTGTTTTTATTGTATCTTTTTTATTTTTTTAATAAATTTTTGAACTTTTTTAATATAAATTCTTTTTTTATGATTCCCTTTTTCTTTTAATTCCTCTTATATATACTCTACTATTTTTATTTTTTTTTAATTATGGCCAAAGGCCTGAAGGCGAAATGGAGAGGCTCCAAAGTCGTGTAGCGAAATGCTTCAAATGCACGACAACAAAGTTGACAGAGAGTTGATGACCAAAGGCCAAATCAAACTAGCTTTGTGCAGCGGTTGAGTGGCCAGACCATCAAACATCTCTGATACCAATGTTACGAACAAAGTTCGTTCTATGCAGTAAATAAGAACTATATGTGTATTGAATAGTGGATAAAGAATTTATACGAGATATGAGATGTGATTGTTACAAATGAGGACTTATATATATACCTAAGCAGGTGTCCCTTCATGAATGGTCATGTCCTTAGAGACATGTCTCCTTTATTAACTAATTATCATTTAATTAACTATTATTATGATTATTATTTATTTATTTATATTTATATTATTTCTATATAAATTATATTCATAACAAAAGTCTCCTTAAATGTTTATGGAGCAAGGATCTATTCCCTGATTAAGAGGGAACAGGGACATCCTCCCTGATTGAGAAGGAGTGATTATGGACATCGTATTATCTTCTATCATGTGTCATGCACTAGGACAAGACCATAGTTTTAAAACTAGGCCGATCTAACTCAAAATCGGCCTAGTTCACTGAGCCATACCCTTGCCCAGACCGACTAGGTCAATTATCCGTTTCGACAGCCGGTCTGTTAGCGAACAGCCGAGTTGGTCACCGATTTGGTCAGTTCGGTAATGGACCAGCCGGGCAGACCAAGCCCGACTTAAACCGGTCAGTCTCGGAGACAAGAAAAAGGTGGGCTAGGTGGACTTGAAATCAATTTTTTTTGTTTAAATTATTTCCTAGCCCCTCGACCCTTCTCCCATGCCTATAAAGGTGACCCAACCCCCTCATATTTCCTCACAACTATCTCATTGCATTCATGTGAGCATTTGAGAGGAGTTTGTGAGGAGTTGGAGTTGGTTTTTGGAGCAGCATTAAGGAGGTTCTTCGGCAATCTTTGGAGCAATATTGAGGAGTTGGTTTTTGGAGCAGCATTGGTTATGCGTTTTTGTTATGATCTCTATATATTACATGTATTGGACAGTGCACTCGATGCCATTTTGATATAATAGATATATTCATGAGAATGCTTTGATCAAGTGTTGTCTTCTCTCTATTATTCTAATGCTTTTAGTTTGGAAACATGAATGAAAATCTTTAAAAATATGATTTTTCATTAAAATTAAATATTTAATGTACTTTTCACAAAGACCAATTCATTGGAATCAATTAGTCTGAGTCAATACCGAGTCAGAGTCCAAGTCGAAGTTGACCCTAGGTCGGTTCTGATTCTGAGTCTAAGTTTTAAAACTATGGCCAAGACTAACAGCCATATGTCTAGTGAAGGCCATGGTAGGGAGAATGGAGGATTGGATAAGCATCTAAGGTTAATACTCCTTGAGGATATAAAATCCGAGATAGGAAATAGTATTGTTGACTGACACTCTTTGAGGATTGGACAGGTATCCAAGACAAGAGTCGTCGAAGAGGACCGATATTCTTTGAGGATTGGGAATCAAAGATAAGAATAGTCCTAAAAGGGCATACCTGGTGAACATCTAGATGGGGTATGCACCTTGAGAAGTAGTGTGGTATCTCATGTAAAGCCTCCCAGCATTATGCTTTGATATGAGAAGAGCTTGTTAGTTAAGGCCTTACTATGTTTACAATGTTGGTCATGATGTTGATGCTTAAAGATGGCTTACCAATCCAACTATTCTTATGAGAACTCTTCAATTTGAGAAAATTCTTGTACCATGTGTACAATTATGAATAACTCCCTAGTTAAGAGATAGTGTTGGAAAATGTAACTAGTTTCGGTCTTCATAACTGTCATTGTACTCATGCCATTATGTATATCTTATGTAACAAACAAAAGAAGAAAGAAAAAAAAAAATTTCAAGCATGGGTTTCATGCTTATTTTGATTGGTCGACTAGGTTAAGCATGTTCTTCATGCTTCTAGGGTTTGTCATGTCATAAGAATATTTTTCACGAATCAAGAGAGTCAATATCATTTGTATAAGACCCATTTGGGAAAGTTGTAACATGAAAAATATTTTACTTTTGTGTCTAGAAAGTCAAAAAGGCCACCAAGCACAAGTTGGCCCTACTAGTGACAAGTTGGCCTAGAAGAGGCTATTCGGCCTCCACGGATGTGTATACATAGAAGCAATTTCGACCTCATTTGACATACGTTCAGTTTGCAATCATATGAAGTTTGATTTGTAGTTGAACAATAAGAAATACAAGAGTGAAAGTCAAGGGAAGGAAAACAAGTATAGAGTGAAGTTGGAAGATCTCAAATTTTGACCAAATTTGTTCACACGTGTGAAAATTAGGGTTTTCTGGGCAAGTTACAAGTTGAGTTGCAAACTTGAGTAAAAGGTTGAAACTCTGATTTGACCTAGTTTGACTTTCGTTGACTTTGAAGATCTTGATTTGCTTGAGGAAGAATCTCTTGGAAGGTTGACACATACAAGAAGGCTAGGGTTTATGCTATCTACAAGGGGCTGAAGTTACAGATCTGAAGTAGAGAACCGAATACTGAAATTGAAGCAATTCAAGGAAGGTTTGACTCTCATTGACCTTCAAGGATTTGACTAGCTTAAGGAAGGAATTCTTGGAGAGCTAACTTGGTGCTTAGAGGAGGCCTTGACTTTGGTATTTGGGTCTTGGTTTTCTCATTTGAACTAATTCTATAAGAAGAGGAGATTCTTTTTGGGTTTTCCACTTGGAGGGGTTTTGCCCTGGATTGGAGCCTACTTCTTGTGTCTACTGTCTTTATGTTTTATGCTCTTGATAATTGTTTGATGAAGAGAATCTAATAAAAGAATAAGAAGAATCTAACAAAAGATCACAAGCAATTATTAAGGATAAGGAGAAAATTTTAAATAGTTGCCCTACGTCATTCTCCAACACAAGTAACAAGTTTGTGGTCCCAGAGGTTTGTTGGTGTTCTCATGACCTCCCTATTCAAGTACATGGTTCGTGCATTCTACTGAGAGATCATTTCCTAGTTGGAGCCAAATGTTACCCACCACCAATGGGTGACCCCATAGGAGAAATTTCTCCTAGATTTGTGTTCAATCGACAGCGAGCAGCCCCTTGTAACCACCTAATAGCTTTTTCTCTGCCACCTAAGCTAGCCATTGTGTGCCCTCGCTCATCTGTCATGATCGTATGTTTGAAGGTGGGTCGTCCAATCCCAAAGGTATAATTTTTCATTATGTAAATGGGTGTTTATGCTTGTTTTTCTTGTGCGCTCTTGGGCATGGATTATTGGGTGACTTGGAAGAACAGCGGGCTTTGACAGTAGTTGTGTTCCCTTACCTCAACTTGCGGGGAGGGGTGGAGGGGGTTAATCCTAAATCCTAGTCCCATTGGATCTCTTTTATTGGCTATTAGCTTTAGGAGTGGCACTACATGGAAACCCTGATTTTCATTGCATGGTCCCGCTTCCCGATATATATATATATATATATATAATATATATATATATATATATATATATATATTATAATAGGTCTCCCCTCCGCTCATTACAAGCCCTTTTCACACTTTCCTTATATGGGTCCACATTTGTCCATTGGATCCACGAGGTGTTAGCCTCCCCTTCCCCTTGCCCACACCTTAGGTCGAGCCTGGAATGATGCCCCGGAGGTTGACGCATCTAAAAAAAAAGATAAAAGCATAATGGCCACATACAACAGGAAATGTACCACAAAATGCAAAAAATGGTCGGGGCAATAATCATTTAGCACATGGGCAAAAGCCAAACATGAGCTCTACCCCTTATCATTATGGCCATGATCCTGGTTCCTAAGGCCCCTATGAGTGCCCCCTTACATCATTGAGGAACCCATGAATGTCCCAACCCCTGGTGGGAGATGAATTGCCCCACCTTAAGGGGCTAATCACTACTATAGCTTACACATCATGCTCTCATCCCCTTGAGCCTTCCCTTTGACCCCACTTTGTTCCATCATTATTTCACATGACACCTACCATTTGAAGGGTGTACCTTGGACCTATCTTTCCCTTGGAGGTTGATTCCACCTAATAGGGTCCTTCATTAACCTCACCTAACCAGGAAGGTAACACTAATACATGTTCAAAGCCCCAAATTTGGAAGGGAAACCCATTATGAAGTGTCCATTTTTGCCCTTGATTAGCAAGCTTATTTACTCATTTGCACTAATGAATCATTGTATTGGAAGGTGAGGAGATGCATTGGATCTTATACAGGATTGCAGGTGGGTTTTCATCTTGGACTTGGCCTCCCTATACAGGGTCCAAGCCCTCCAAAGGATCACAATGGCATTTGCATCATGAGCGTTGAGAGCCATGGGCCTCTATCCATGCAAAGCATTGATTGCCACACCATGGACTTCTTCAGCACCACCATTTGCTTGCTCATGCCCCAATTATTCAGAGATGATGATGCACTTGGACCACGTTGCCCCAGCCGACTACACAGTGCACCCAACACTTGGCAGTTGTTCCAAGGACCACAGGAGGTTATGTCTTTCCTAAGGAAACATGGGAGAGCATGTGTCATCTTCTAGCCCTCATTGATGGAGCATCGACTTGATCTTGAGCCATCTGGAGACCCATGAGACCCATTTGGAGCCCGCAAAGCCCAAATAGGTGTTTGGAGATGTTTAGCAACATAAGGAGGGTACCACCCTCTTCATTTTGATTATTGAGGCCCTCTCTCACATTTTTAGCACGAGGCCTCAACGTTGCCCCTCTAGGCCTCCAGGCATGCATGACATCAACCTTGCATGGGCCTAGGAGGGAAATTCGATTTGATTTTTGAGCTATCACGATTAGCTTGTAACCACGAGTAGGTTACTTAGCATATTAGGCATGTAAAGGGGGCTTCTTTCATGTGTTATTCGAACTAATTGGTGGTGTATAAATTGGAGAAACTCTCTCCCATTTGAGACCATCATCACTTGGACTTTCGGCCTAGAAAAAGAATTTGATCCTGCAATTTGTGGAGAGATTTGGAGATTTTTGGATGAATTTTGACGTTTGGATAATTTCGCTTTCTTTTTGGAGCTTCTATGATATCAGCCAGGCCAAGAAAAGCAAAAAAATCATTCATACAGTCTTTACCTAATTTGAGAGCTAGATGTGGAAAATAGAGCACCTAACAACGCATCTTCACAGACCAAAAACTACGAGATCACCCTTTTAATTCTAGGTAGGGTGGTGTAGAGATTGGTATTGTTACGAATGGATATGTTCCTCACTATCTTATTAGTGTTATTTGATGATAAATTTCTGAATTTTGTAATGTCTAATGCATAGAATATTATCTCATGGTTATTTAATGTGCCCAAGTTATTGAGATATTGTTCAAAGATTGTACCTATTGAGAAATTTTGCATTTGTTAATCATAAATAGTGAATGAATGAATGTTCCTAAGAAAATTAATGCATTTTATTCCTTGAAACTCCATTAACAAGTGTCTAAAGAAGTATAAATATATAAAGGGTGGTGAAAGCATATGCCTTTAGGTCTCCTTGTAGAGAGATTTTTCTACATTGAAACCTTTCATGACTCCTAACCTCCTAATGGCCAGGCACTAGTTTTGAATCCTTGGTGATCACTTGCAACTCGAAATTATCATTCTTATCACCTCTATTTTCCATCCCTTTAAGGATAGGGAGCCTCCCTTAGGGCTTGGTGCGAAATCCTTTGTAGGGAGCCATTTTGAATTTCGCTTGGATAAGATTCTTCCTTAGTGTCTCCTCGAGGGATTCTCAAGTTTTGGTGGAATTCCCAACATCCCTTGAGAACTCTTGTTTAAATCAAAAAACTAGTTCTTTCCTATTTAATGTGGTACTATTGATGCCTCTTACTACAAAATTTAGTAGGCCTAGTGCAAAGCCTCACTAGACAACCCAGGTCTTATGGCAACAAAGAGATCAGCCACCACTGTCACCTCAGTGGAATCTCTCCAGTTGTTTGCACTAGGAAACCTTGGTCTTATGACAACGAAGAGATTAGCAACCATTGTCACCTCGATGGCCTCCCTTTAGCTATTTAGTGGTGGATGTTATCGGCACAAGGGACGTTTCCCTAAAGAACTCACTAAACAAGTTTTTCAACAAACAGGGGCTCAAACATGATATAAGGTCTTATGGAGATGGGGGAAGGTATTGGCAAGGCCTTGATGACCGTGATAAGGGATACAAGCAAACAAGCACACTCTCCACCAATTCCAATGGTCAAGAAGGGGGTTGCTATAAACTAGGGTTTTATTGATAGGTAACTTTACAACATGCAAAAGCATATAGTAGCCGATAAAAGCCTCTAAGAGATATATTCAATAAGGTATTTAAAGCTATCAAGAGGTAAGCCAAGGTAAAATAAACTTTTGGAGTTTTTAATGTTTTAAGATGCATAAAACAGCAAACTAAGCCTAGACGTCAATCCCAATTTGGGGATAAAGATGCAAAAAATGCCAAATTTTGTCCTTTGAACTTATTCAATGCAATTTTTATCAATAGAACAATGACATCTAAATGCACTTTTACCATAACATGCAAAATTAAACCAAACCCTAACGCTAGCTACCAAGAATTAAGAAAGAGAAAGAAATTTAAGAATGATCACTACAACGAGACTAGTTCCTTCTCTTAATTGGGCAATGATGTCAATTAGGCAAGGTCTATGAGAGAGGGCCTTGGATGACAAGGGTGGAAAACTAATTTTCTTCTCTTAGAAACCCTAGCAACTTCTCTATATGGGGGATTTACAGTCAAGGGATGCATAAACCAAGTTCCCTTGATAGATTCTTCCAAAACAAATTTTACATACCATAAAGAATTAAGATTTTAAAAATGATATTGCATTTTTTAATACGGCTCAAAAAGAAACCCTAATTTCAGTAATATAGCATGCAAAATGAAAAAGATAATAGCAATAAACTTACACAATTTCCACAAGAATCATTTCATCAATCCCAAACAAATCTCTCCATGCCAAAATCTCCCTCCCAAGACAATTCACTCCACTAAATATCCATTATGTCCAAGAGAAAAGTACAAAAGAGCAAGCACGCAATTCTTAAGATGAAGAGAAGTGAGTAAATGTATGATAATACAAATGAAAGTGACTTCCCTCTATTTATATGAGGGCAAGCAAGTCACTTTTCATAATTTTAAAAGTAAAAGCCCTAAAAGTTTGCTTGAACATTCAACTAGGCTTAAAAGGTCACAAGCCAAACTTAAGATAGCTTTAAAACATAATAAGTACATCAAAAACTCCCACGCGTGTAGGAATAAATGCTTTCCAACATGAATTCATCCTCCTAGAATGGACAATCTCCATCAAGCAAGTGATAAAGTGGTATATAAGTGCTCCTCATTCCAAGGAAATCATCAAAGAGCATCGGTACATCTCCATCTCCTACACCATGATGCCATCTCCAAGAAGGTTCATGTCACCCTTTTAGGGCATGTGTAGATGACGTGGAAAGCTCTAAGGCAAGCATCGGCATCTAAGCATGATGTGCTAGCCCTCCCAGCTTGCTTTGTGCTTTTCCAATACCTCTTAAAGATGCAGTAGTTTCTCACTCATACAGGTTAGGACAATCAAGAGTTCCTTTTAGATAGAGCATAAAATGTGGAGGAACTCGATGAAGGCTAATGAGGGGGGTAGAGCTCATGCTAGGCTTTTACACACATCCTTACTATGTCCCAACCATCTTTTGCATTTTTCCTTTCGTTATTTGTGGCTTCATATGTTTTTATCTTTCTTTCAACTGCATCAATCTCTTAGGGCAAATTTTCAGGGCTTAACTCAAAGATGAGGTATAGGGTGTCGATCCCAATGACAAATGGCAATCAAGCTAAAGAATGGATGCGAACGATAAGGGACACATGGAATGTGGTAAGTATGGATTAACTTGGGCACACTACTTCTATCAATGCCTCCCAATAGTGCCCCTCCTAAAGGAAGGACCTTAGTGGAGGCCACATTGGACTAGGGGCAAAGGATAACCTCCCAGATGAAGCATGAGAACAAGGTACAGTCAAGAGCGGTCAATCATCCAACATGGCCTTTGATCCATATTAGTATGCCCCAAAACATTAAATGAAAGTACATGATTATAGAAATGTTTAATGTACCTTCTGATAGATGACCCACCTTCCTTCAAGAAGCATGCTAGATGGGAGAGAGCACTAACCGGAGCATAGGTGAAGAGCTTTGATGCAAAGCTATATGTAGGCCATCATACGGCTGCTAGCTGGCAAATGAGGATAAAAAAATTTCCCTCTAGGTTACCCACTTTTGGTGGGTAATAGTGCCCTAGGCTACTTGTGCCTCTACAGGAAATTGATTTGCATTTTACCATGAAAAGATTAACATGCGTTCACACCAACTCCTTAAGGCTTAACGTTATCACCAAATTAAACATTAAATAATTGACTAAGCCAATCATCAACCTTCATCATATACTAATGCCTATGGAAATCAAATAGGAAAACACATTGGAAAGTTAGATAAACAAGGATTAAACACCCTTTGGGTCATACCAACAAGGCCTCAACTAGGTTCTTCAAGACCACAATCTTACTTTGAATGATGGCAGGGGCATTCCGGGAGCAGACTATTGAAAACATACAAGGATCCACAACAATGCCCTCCTATTGAGAATCATTGCAAGTATAGACATGCTAAAACAAGAACATAAATTCACACACCAATGATGATAAAACTTCACATAGATAGCTTCCTTCTAGCGGTGATACAACATCAAGTGATAACAAAAAGTTTAGGGGTTATATCAAGAGGCAAGATAAACACTTCAAACATTAGTGATAAGGTATAGAACCATTTACTTTGAGTTCTACCCATAATCTCCCTATTTGCTTTGTTTCACTCTAGCCTGTCTTATATACTGATTACACAAACATTTTGTTGACTCAAGATTTGCATGAAAGATGGTCTAGACTCTCCACCTTGATGTAGTATAATAATTAGATTCATGCTTGGTAATCCATTGGCATTACTGTAATTTCCTGTTTCTTTCTATCAACAGCAGCACAGATTCACTCTCTAAAACGTTTCTTTTAGGAGGGAATTTCTGCTTTTTCAAAATATTTTAATCACAGTATGTGTTGCAAACTTTTTTAAGTTTCACATCCTATGCCTCAGCTGTAAACCACAGAGCACAAATATTCAGAATTTAGACACAGACCTTGCAACTTGACATTTAAGGCTCCAAACTCCAAACAATAATCTGTCAATCATCATGACGATGCCATGCTTCCATAAGTCTTCATCCCATGGCATAAAGACTAGAAAAAGAGAACATTTGAAATATCGTGGGAAGTCTTGTGTCAGATAAAGAACAGCTCCAAACCTGAATAAGTAAAAGAAAGGGGCATAGATACGTATTTCTAATTTTCTAGTAGTCAATTTGACATGGATAGTTCTAACAGTACGTGAAGAAAAATACATCATATATTGTTGAGCTCAACCCTTCCTATCATATTTGATCCCTGGTTGCACAAATCTCATTTTATATTCTGCACCAATTACTAGGCATAATGCAAACGCATTTTGAATGCATGCACCAATTCAGAGAGCAACTCAAAAGCTAATAGGTGTGCCTTGTACAAATTTTTCCATGTTAAAGAAAGAGAAAGCGTTCAAACAGCTAAACAAACATGTCACAATCCTTCTCCCCAAAACAATTAGGACAAAAGTGATGCCAACCATATGTTTTGTAAAGCAAACGATGATATCAATAAGTATGGACATCAATAACAAGTGGATTCGGTGACATTGTCTAATAGCAGTTCATGACGTTGATGGTGGACAATTTTTTAACCCCTGCGGAGTCAGTTCAAAACCCCTCCTATGGATCCAAATCAGACTATTTAAAAGCAACTTGTATCATTTGAATGCTTGGTCTGAATAAATAAATTATAATTTGAACGGGAGAAGAATAAAAGTTCATTGAATTCCCGTTCAGTCATGGCAGAAAGCCATTCGAGTGTGCTGACACCTACAAGTGTAGGCTTTTACCGTGACTGCTATGAGCAAAAGATAGACCCTGAAGATAAAAAAATTGCATGCAGACGATGCAAGGCTTGCAAGTCACAGTTAAAACGTGGGTGTCTAATGAACACAGAGTTACATTTTAGCGATGATCTTCACCAGCTCAAAATCAAAATAAAGGAAAATTGAAGAAATGGACGATTTAAATAATAGTTTGTAGCGATATCACAAAGGACCTTGAATAGACAATTATCCCTCACAATCGTTAAGTATCACATGGAACCACAAATTGATGGCAGTAGAAAAATTCTCTATTCTCGCAATAATTGGTTCAATTCTCGGGGAGTTGAAGCAGACATGTCCATTCTAAAACTAGGATATCCAAATGCACATAATCTCCTATATAACTCTCATGCAACCATTGGCTGCGGCAATGCATACCGATTTTACAATTATATTGGGGTGATCACCAGCTCAGTTCCCTTGGACTGGCAATTGGCTCAATTCAAAGAACCGCATCCTTTCAATTGGCCATCCCTATCAATTCGAATCACCACTCAACGGGGCAACAAGCATGACTGTCTTTCAGAACCAAGCCATCTAAAACCATGATCCGAATTTTACAGAAAACACAATGCTACCAATATCGGGGCCCGTAGTTGAAATAGGTGTTTCATATTTAACAAGAGAACGGTCACGGGATCGAAACCCAAGAGGGTATTTCCAAAAAATAAAATGAAAACTTCTACAAATCAGATCAGAAGCCATACCTCGGCCTTGACATTGGAATCTATTCCATTGGCAAGAAGGGGCTTTCGCTCAGCGGATCCTTCCGGTGGCCTGCGCTCAAATCCTCCAATCTCAAGCTCATCTGCAGTATCCTGAACATCTGAGGCAATTTGCGAAAGATTTTCCTTGAAAGTTGCAATGGTAGTCCACATCGTATCCAATTTCAAAATCCAGTTTTAATTGAGAAATTAGCTTCAATTAAGGGCATCTCTCCGATGTTGCAGATGTCTGCCTGGTTTATCAGAATACGCTGCGCGCAATTGCATGCGCCCTCGAATTTGGTCACCTCTGGCTTTAGTTTTTGAAGTAATTGTAAATTTATTTTTCCAGCTATATTGGCTGCGAGATCTGTACAGAGCGGAGAAGATTTGAAAATTATTAGACCTCTGCAACGCTTTTCAATGACAAATATAGCGTGAAAGCGGTGCATTAGTTTGTTTTTCCGGGTCTAATTTCGACCCAACAAATTTTCAATAGAAATAAATTCACGCGGATTTCACGATTTTGTGCATTTTGGACATTCGGACGCGTTGTGTGTTTTTTCCCTGCCTTGTACATTGATGTCCTTCGTATTTTCTCTATTTTTTAGATTACGAAAGAAAGAAAGAGAAATTGTAAAAAGGAAATTTCAATATTGATTTTTCCTACAGGAAACTTTAATTAATGCAAAATTTATTATATAAAAATGTTACTAAAATTTATTAGTAATATATAAATTATTATTATTTTGAATGGGCAGTCCACATATTTCTAAAATTGAATAGTTTTAAATGATTAAGAGTCAAAATGTATAATCAGCTAAAAGAAAATTAATAATTATATTATAAAAGTGAAATTATGGAGATAATTAATGATAAATAAATATTTAAAATAGATTATAAAATAAAATGGGTTTTCAAATTAAAATTTTGATGTGAAAATGTTATTCTTACCTCTAAGAAGGGTTAGAGTTATTTATGGCCTTTTTAAACACAGCCTTGAAGTGTTGAGCTTAGGTCATACAATGTCATGGACTTTTATCTATCTTTAGTATACTTTGAAGATGATGATAAGCACTGATTGCAATTTTCAAGTCATGGGAGGAGCTATTGGAGATTTGGAGAAACATGTGTGCATTTGAGGAGAAGAAGATATATTATACAAGTACTGCAGATGGTACATACAACGAACCATAAGGAAGCAAGAGCATATAGAGGAGGAACATTTCCCACTAGCTAGGTTAGGAGTTATTGATGTCACCACTGTAGTCCAGTCCATCCATGTCCTTGAAGTTCTCCATGCCAAGGTATTATGGAACCTCTGTGAAGCTTTTTGTCATTATCACTTTCTAAGATTATACCCCCCTTATCAAAACCTATTTCTAATACACCAATTGTGAGTAAGCTTGGCAAGAAACACAAAATATGTATCAAATCTAAGCCATAGAGAATTACGATGGTGTTAGGGTGTAATGTAGGTATGGAAAAGATTGAGGCTCTCATGGAGACGACTCTGATTGGAAGATTCATGGGTAAAATGGTTAAGGGAGCTTTGATGTGGAACTAGTTGGAAGTTGGATGGGCCGGAATTATAGGTTATACTCCATCTTTTCACTTGTTGGTTAAAGGTTTCATCTTCTTTGAGCTTCAAAACGAGCTCAATGAACTAAAATTCTAATACAAACTTAGTTTTGGGTCCCTTTAAGTATTTTTCTGCATTAATGGAACCTAGTTTTTCAACCCTAGGAGAGGACCTTTCCCAATGCAGGACATGTGGGTTTTGATTCCAGGCTTCCCAGTGGAATTATGGAATGAGGAATCTTTGTCAATTATTGGTAACGCTCGAGACCTACAAAAGTATCTAATACATTTAAGATGCTTTCAAGGAAATCCAACTCCAACATACCTTCATTGTCTTCTAGTTACCAAGTTTGACCTTGAAAACCAAAAAACTTGAGGATAAAGGGAAAGTTGAAGGAGGAGTTGTCGTGTTTGTTAAAAATCCTAACATAGTGGGAAGAAAATATCACCTCTTTCGCAAAAACCAAGGCATTGGAGAAGGTTCTGCAATAAAAATATACAACCATTAATGGGAATTTTAGAGTAGATAAAACCATAAAGAAGGTGGCATAATTCTTATTCTATCCTTGAATGTGAGAGGGGTTGGGGTTCCCCAAGTTGGTAAGCCCTTAGGAGATTATTTAAAGTTTACAAGATTGCCATTGTGATGTTTCAAGAGACCATGTCTGATGCTTCCAAAGCCATTTTTGTATTGTCTATTTTGGTGAAATATTGTGTATCTTATAATGTTGTTGTTGAGGGTTTGTCCAAAGGTTCAATGACAAGTTGGAATTCTAGTTTTAGTATGATTTTAACACACTTTATTCCCATGGGTATTGTCTTATAAGGTAATTTGAAGGCTCTAGGAAAGTTGTTCAAATTAGCTAGATTCTTTGGGCCTTATGCAAATAGGGAACCATCATGGAATTTGATAAAAGAACATGATTTTCTAGCAAAGGGTAATGTTGTTGTTGGGAGAGACCTTAATCTAACCTTAGGATCTAGAGAAGTGTGGGGAGAGATGGCTAGACCATACCAATTGGATAATCACTTTAATTTATTATTTGAGAACTTGAATTTGGTAAATGTTAAGCCATTGAAGCTAATTCCCCGCTTAGAGAAATTCAAGAAGAGGAAGAGTTGTAATCTCCAAAAAGATGGATAGATTCCTTCTAGCTAGAAAAAAAATGGAAGAGGCTATAAGATACAAATCCTAGTTTGAGATAGGTCATTCCTTTAAGCATTGTGTTAGCCCACTTAGGTCAAAAGTAGTGGACAAGAAACCCCTTACTCCTTTCATATTTAACCATGCTTGGCTATGTGATGAGTATGTCATATTATGTTATGAAACTAGCTCACAAAAAGATAGAAAAGATAAATCAACGCCTTAGAAATCAGTCTCTTCGAGGGGGTAGCCTCCTTTACATTACACATATGAATAATTCTTGGATGATAGAAATGACTAAACCTCATTTCTATATATAGGAGTCTAAGGGGTCACAATATAATCAAAGTTGACACAACAATAATAATATAAGGGCACAATAATAACAATAGTGGGCTTTTATGGGGCACACTAATAGCAATATCGCGACAATAGGGGCACAATAATAACAATAAGGGCTACAATGACAATAGTAATGGGGGAATCACTAGCATTATAGGGACCTAACATGCCCCTCTCCTTCAAAAAAAAAATTGTCCTTAACGCTTGAGTAGTTTTGGATGCTTCTATATAAAATTCTCATCCTCCCATGTGGAATCTTCAATGGGTAAGTTCTTCCACTTGATGAGATACTCCGAAATTGATCGATTTCGTAGCTTTCATGTTCTTGTTTATGTGACTGCTTCAGGTTCCAATGTGATTTTTCCTTCCTCATCAAGCTCTGGAAATATTGTTTAAACTGGGAACTTGTCACCTATAACATTCTTTAAACATGAAATATGGAAAACTGGGTGCACTCGGGAAGCTACAGGAAGCTCCAATTTGTATGCCACAGTACCAATCTTTTGCAACACCTTGTATGGACCATACTACTTTGGTGATAATTTATTATCCTTCTTAGCTTACTTGAGGGACATTTGTTTATATGGTTGTAGCCGTAGGAATACCCAATCACCTATATCAAAACTTCTTTTGTTGCGATGTTGATATGCCTGTTGTTTCATTCTATTTTGCGCCAAAGTGAGGTTATCCTTTAAGAGTTGGAGAACTTGTTGATGCTCGATGTGACCTTCCACTGCTTGAACCTTAGAATTTTCTCTTAAATATGATGTGATGGATGGTGGATGTTATCCATAAAGTGTCATAAATGGGGTCATTTTTGCTGCAGTATGGAAGACAATGTTACACCACCATTCAGCCAGAGGCAACCATTTGACCCATTATGTCTGTTTATAAAAAACAAAGCAATGAAGATATTCTTTGTTTACTATCTCAATTTGCCCATCAGATTGAGGATGATAAGATGAGCTATGAGCTAACTGAGTACCGAGACAAGAAAATAATTTTGTCCAAAAATTTTCAGTGAAAATGGGATCTTTGTCACTTACACTAATCTTTGGGTTTCCATGTAGCTTTTGAATTATTTCCATAAATGCAGTAAAAACTATATTGGCTTTCAATGGATGAGATAATGCACAAAAGTGTGCATACTTGGTAATTTTGTTAATTACCACCATGATGACACTCTTTCCTTCAGACTCGGGTAAACCTATGATAAAATCCATTGAAACCTCCTCCCAACATTGGCTTGGAATGGATAAAGGTTGTAATAGACCTGGGGTCTTAATTGTTTCAAATTTATTTTGTTGGCAAACCAAACATTCTGCCACAAACTTTTGAATATACAATTTAAGGCCATCCCAAAAAATTCCTTCTTAACCATGTGGTAAGTTTTTAAAAATCCTGAGTGCCCTCCTAAGGGAGAAGTGTGCAATTCCATAACAATCTTTTGTTTGAGTTGGGAATTCTTACATAGGCATAATAGATCTTTGTACCATAACGAATCATTTTTCCAGCTAAATGTATCAAATGTACTGGGATCTTGTTGTAACTTTTGAATGAGTGCCCACACTTCTTCTTCATTTTTCCATTCATCCCTTGCTTCGTTTATCCAACCTGGTTGGATAATAGAAATGGTGCAAAGCAATGCTTCCACAACCTCATCCTTTCTTGAGAGTGCATCTTCCACAACATTTTGCTTCCCCTTTTAGATGATTTCAAAGTCATAACCCAACATCTTTGTGACCCATTTTTGCTTCTCTTCTGAAGATAATCTTTCTAAAAAGTATTTAAGACTATCATGATCCATTTTTACCTTGAATTGTCTTCCCATTAGGTAGGTTCGCCATTTCTTAAGTGCATGTAGTATTGCCAACATTTCCTTCTCATAAATAGCTTTGTGTAAATACTTTCCTTTGATTGGATGACTTTTGAAAGCAATGGGTCTTTCTTCTTAAATTAAAACACCACTAATTCCATTTCCCGAGGCATCACATTCCACAATAAAGGCTTTTGTGAAGTCCAGTGTAGCTAAGACCGGTGTTTGGCACATTGCGTCTTTAAGATGTTCAAAGGCCTTTGTTGCTTTTGGATTCCATAAAAATGCATCTTTCTTCAATAATGTTGTTAGAGGTGTTGTTATTCTGCCATAATTCTTAACAAACTTGAGATAATACCCTGTCAACCCGAGAAATCCTCGTAGATGCTTTATGGATGTGAGGATTTTCCACTCCTTAATGGATTTAGTTTTGCTAGGGTCTACCTTAACACCTTCATGAGATACAATATGACCCAGATATTCCACCTCT
>APFE030342190.1:0-11872 GCA_000404065.3 Pinus taeda | reverse complement strand
CCTTGAAATGTAGAAGGTGCATTGGTAAGGCCAAAAGGCATGACCAAAAATTCATAATGACCCTCATGAGTTTTAAATGTTGTTTTAGGAATGTATTCAATGTTCATTCTAATTTGATGATATCATGAACGAAGATCCAACTTGGTGAAGTAAATTGATCCATGCATTTCATCCAATAATTCATCAATGACAGGAATGGGAAATTTATCTTTAATAGTAAGCTCGTTGAGCTCCCTATAATCCAAACACATGCGCCATGATCCATCCTTCTTATGCACCAATACTACTGGAGCAAAGAAAGAACTTTGACTAGGTTGAATTATACTAGCCTCTAGCATTTTTGCAACCATACGTTCAATTTCACTCTTTTGGGCATAGGGATATCTATAAGGCCTCATGTTTGGAGGAACACTTCCTGGAATCAAAGGAATAGCATGATCATGATCACGAATAGGTGGGATGCCTTTGGGAGTCCCAAATACCTTGGAATGGTTGTCCAAAACTTTTTGGAGATCTAGAGAAATAGATGATTTCGATGTGGGAACCTCTAGCGAACATAATTTTGCAATTACGCCTCGTTGTTCTTTCTTTAGAAGCTTTGTCATTCCATTAGAGCTGATTATCTTTCCCGGTTTCCCTACAATACCCCTTAATTCAACTTCCTTTCCTTCCAAACAAAATTTCATGAAGAGTTCTTGAAAATTAAAGGCTATTGTACCCAAGGATTGTAGCCATTTGACCCCTAGTACAACATCAGCACCACCCATTGGAATGGAAAGCATTGGGATATTCAATACATATTCTCCCATGGATAGCTTGACATTATGGCACTTTCCAGAGCAATTGATGGTTCCTCCACTTGCAACCAACACTTGACACTCTGGTGTTGGATATAGAAAGCAATTCAATTCCTTGGCTATCTTACAGTGAATAAAATTATGGGTACTACCTGAATCAAACAACATTATTACCTTTTTCTTCTTGATATGTCCTTCTATATTGATAGTTTGAGAAGTGGTAATTCCAGCCAATGCATTACAAGATATGGTCAGATTCATTTCTTCTTTCTCTAGGGTTTGTTCCTGGTTTATATCCTCTTCTTTTGACGTTTCTTGTTCCCTTTCTTCCTCCTCTTCACAATCTATGTAAAATAATTTCTTCTTAGCACACTTAAGACCTTTAGTGTATTTGTTATCACAACTGTAACAAAGCTCTTTTTCTCTTTTTTCTTCCAATTATTGTGGTGTCAACCTTGTAGGTTGTGGAAGGCTAGGGGCAACAACACTTCCATGTTTATAGTTGTGAGTGGTAGGCTTCCTGGTTGCCATAATTTGAACTTTCCATTTTTTCTTGCCAACCCGAATGCTTTCTCAAATGAATCAGGTTCCTAAAGGCAAACCTCATGTTGATGTTATCCTTTAAAGTCCCTATGAACACATCAATCCTATGCTCATGTGGAATATCTTTTACCCTTATATTCAATTTTTGTAAGTCCTCAATGTGCTCCATCATTGAACCCTTTTGTTTGAGATTTACCAATTGGCTAAAAAAGGTGTTACTTTTTGTATCCTCATAATGTGTTATCATTTCTTCCATAAAAATTGCCCAAGTGACAATTTGTTTACAAGAGCAAAGGCATCAATACCATACAAACTGATTTGGTTCCAAATATAAAGTTGCAATGCGTACCTTTTGTGTGTTTTGCACATTATGGATACCGAAATATTGCTCCATCTGTAGTATCCATGTTACAGGATCCTTGCCATCAAACTTCCTCATATCGATCTTTGGAACATGGTGGGTCTTAAATCCAACATTAGAGTCTATGAAATCATGATTAACATTTCTTTTGTTCTCATCATGAGTTTCCTTTACTACCCTTTCACCATTAGTAAACATTTCTTGTGGCAACTTTGTCAAATTTGTCTTCAAATCTTCCATTTTGCCTTCCATCTTAGCTTTCACGTCATTCATCTTAGCTTCCAAACCATCCATCTTAGTTTCCACACCATCCATCTCAGCCTTGGACCTAAAAATGATGCACAAAAAACTACAATCCGTCCTATTTTTGTAACTTCTCACGAAATTTCAATCTGATGCTTAGAGAGAAATTTATGACGATTTTCCCCAAGTAACCTGTTTGGGATGTAATTCGGGAGCCTTCAAAAACCCTAACTTCCTTAGCTCATATATCTGAAAATATGGCGAGACAAGATCTAAAATTCGGACATGAGAATCATCGAGATTTTGTCTCAAATGGGTTTTTTTTAGCTTCTGAAACATCGCAGATAACAAAAAAAAAAAAGTTATAGAGAAAATTCCACGATGACATGTTTGGAGCAGCGAAACCCTAGAATCCAAAGCTCTGATACCAAATGTTATGAAACCAGCTCACAAAAAGATAGAAAAGATAGATCAACGCCTTATAAATCATCCTCTTCGAGGGGACAACCTCCTTTACATTACACAAATGAATAATTCTTGGATGATACAAATGACTAAACCTCATTTCTATATATAAGAGTCTAAGGGGTCACAATATAATCAAAGCCGACATAACAATAATAATATAAGGGCACAACAATAACAATAGTGGGCTTCTATGGGGAACACTAATAACAATAAGGGCTACAATGAAAATAGTAATGGGGGAATCACTAGTATTATAGGGACCTAACATATTATTAGTTACCATTGATTGAAAGATGCCTGAGGCTACTTCATGGGACTTAATCATGCTCTAATTTATTAGTAACTTGAAGGGTATAAAGGATCAGGAAGGAACAAGATACTCTAGATTTAAAGGATGTTAAAGAAAGCATTACTTTTGTTTAATTCAAAAATTTCTCGAGTCTTTCTTAATGAAGAACTTGACTCTTTAAAATTACTTGAAGCCAAAACAAAGAAAATATTGTTAGATAAGGAAGAACAGGAATGGAGGCTCAAAGGCAAAACCACCTAGTTATTTGAAGGTGTTACCAATACTAAGTTTTTTCCATAATTATGTGAATCACCAAAAAAGTGTAATGTCATCTAGGTTATTGGATTAATTGATGGATCCATGGCAACTTCATTGAAGGAAATTACAAAAGTAGGCAAGAATCACTTTAAAAATCTCTTCAAAGAGATTGAAAAATAAATATTGGAGATTTAGTGAAGTTGTAAGATTATTTCCTAAACTCTTTGATCGTGGAATGAATGAATATTTAGAGACAACAATTGCTAAGGAAGTTTCGAAGATTATTTTTTCGCTCCCCCAAGAAATCAAAGAGACCATGTGTCGATGGTTGGACAAGGAAGCTTTACTTGGGATTTTATGACTTTTTGGAAGAAGATATCCTTATAGTGGTTGAGAAATCTAGGACTTTGGAGAAGGTCCATGGTGCTTTAAATTCAACATTTGTAGCACTCATTCAAAAAATTATTGATTATGATTCCTTTAAGGACCTTAAACCTATTTCATTGTATGATATCGTATACAAAATGATTGCAAAAGTGATCAAATTGAAACTTATCCATATTTATTGTAGTGGGTATAGCTCACGAAGGTTTGCATACAATAGAAAATGACAAATTACCTACAGTGTTCCTGAAGATTGATCTTACTAAGTCATTTGATAAAGCACGTTTATTGTACATCAAGTTATTGCTCATACAAATACGTATGTACCTTCAAATGATCAACTAGACCTTAGATTGTACAATTTCAGCTACTTTTGCATTTTAATCAATGGTTCACCCTCATGTTCTTTAATACTTCAAGAGGTATCAAGCAAGGATGTCGTCTATCACCCATTCTATTTCTCTTAGTAGTTGAAGGGTTAAGTAGGTTGGTTAATGAAGCCAAAAGAGAAGGTTCCATCAAGGGCGCAAAAGTAACATGTTCTGTTTTCATTGCTTACTTGTTGTTTTTCAATGACGTCTTGGTATTTAGGCATGGTTCCTTAAGGGAAATGAAGTAATATAAAGGAAAGTTGGATATATATTGTAAATAATTCAACATAAAAATAAACTTGAATAAATCTTTTATGCTTCTCAAAGGTTCGAAAATTGATTTAAAAAGGTAGATCTCTCCATCTTTGAATCTAAACTCAGTTCCACTTGACTAAGGATTTGAATATCTAGCTTTTTATCTAAAACCCAATGATTACAAAGTTACTAACTAGTTGTGGTTATATGGGAATACAAAAGCTAGGGTGTTTTATTAGTGTCATGGATCATTTTCTGGAGAAGGTGGGTTATTGCTAGTCAAGTTAGTTATGGCACATTGATGATTGTATACTTTACATAGGCTTGATCGAGGACTTGCATGTTGAAGGTTTGACCGGGCTCTCAGAAGTTACCTCTCAGTGGACACCTAGTGAGTCGAATTTGGGCTAGAAAACCACAAAAAATATGAATCTTTAGGCAAATCAAATAGTTGAATGGACACAATATATCTCACTTTCAAAACAATATATATCCTAACAAAAACACTATGATATAAGGCTAAGATGGATGAAGATTTTTAGGAAGGAAGGATATTGTTGGTGGAAGTTAATTTGGAAATAGAAAGTCCCTTGAAAGCAATAATTTTCCTTTGGTTATCCTTGTCTAATAAAATATTACTTGGGACAATGGAAAAAGTGGAAATGGAATGGGCCAGGTAGATGTGTAATTTGCAATGAAGATGACGAAACAAAGGGTCATTTATTTGCCACTTGCCCATTTTCAACTTATATGTGGAAAGAAGTGATGTAGTTAGCAAATCATACAAGCTCTTGCAATACAGATGTTCTACTAGATAATTTGAAAACTAGATGAAATAAAAAATTTGTTACAGCATAGAGTCTTACCTTGCTATGCATTGTGGGGGTTATGGCTATAAAAAAATAGGAAGTTTTTTTTAAAGGCATGACTTGTCAATTTGTTAGGTTGTCCACAACATTATATTGTCATATTGTGGGAATTGGAAGGAACCAAAACAAAAGGCAACAAGCATTTTAAGGGAACCTATCATAGATTCCTCTTCTTCTTAAGGGTTCCTTGATGGGGTCTGTCAAGGTGATCTAGGTATGTAAGGAATGGGGGACATTATTTTTATAAAAAAACATCTTTTTTTTTCATTTCAAGTATGGCGTTGGCCTTTGAACCCATAATAGAGCATAATTTTATGCACTATGACTCTTAATAAAAACAACTAAAGGCAAAGGATTCAAAACATTACAACTAATGGGAGGTTCAAAATTATCAATGGATCGGGTTAATGCCATTTTTTAAATCATGAATATGACTCTTAGACCTATTATCCAAAGAGTACTAGAGGTAAAAAAATTGCTTTGATTATATCCCCTTCAATCACATCTTTAGGGAGTTCAACAAAAAAACAGATAATCTCTTAAGTTAAATCTACCATTATAGGAAGTCTCTTTGATAATTCAAGAATTCATGGAGCATACTTTATTCTTTGAATCTACTCTTTCACTATTTTGGTCATAGTTGGAACCGGGAACATTTTAGTGCTTAAAAAAAATAAAAATAAAAATAAATAAATAAATAAATAAATTGTAGGATCCATAATTTAAGGAGCATATTTTATCCTCTGAATCTACTATTTCACTCTTTTGATCATAGTTGGAACCAAGAACATTAAATTGCCTAGAGAAAAATGCTTTCTTGTGTGATATGTATTTAGGGTTTTTTTTTTTTTCATTTGTTGTTGACTTTGCGAAGGTAGGAATGAATGTCACTTGGACTAATAATTTTGATGGATAAGTCTAATGAGTAGATTATGATATGATACAAATTGGATCTAAGCTTTGAACATGAATCGAGAGGCTAAGCTAATGTATATTTTGATTTCATGCTTGAAATATCAAATATAAAGTTCTTTTTTATTCGTGGAAAGCAAAACATTATAGGGAAAAATAAGTTAAAAATGGATAAATCGTTAGAAATGATAAAACTAAAACAAAAAAATTATATAGATGAAAATAATGAGGGAGAATAAATAATTAAATAAAGAGAGGAGGGAGAGTGGGAGAAAGGTGAGGATAGCTTGGGATGACGGTAATGAGGAAAGGTAAGAAGGTTTTCCGTAATTTTTCCCAATAGGCATTGGCAGAAGGTTTTCAATTAAGTTTTTGAGTAAAAACATTGGCATTGAAATGAAGAAAAGCTTGTCAATGGTGTATATGTGGCATTATCATTCATGGAAGTGCATCTCTCTCTCTCTCTCTCTCTCTCTCTCTCTCTCTCTCTCTCCCCTTGTCATTTCAACCCACATGAGGTATTTATTTTGGATCTCTCTCTCTCTCTCTCTCTCTCCCCTTGTCATTTCAACCCACACGAGGTATTTATTTTGATTCTCTCTCCTTGTCATTTTGACCCACATGAGGTATTTATTTTGATTTCTCTCTCTCTCTCTCTCTCTCTCTCTCTCTCCTTGTCATTTCAACCCACACGAGGTATTTATTTTGACTCTCTCTCACTCGCTCTCTATCCTTGTCATTTCAACCCACACGAGGTATTTATTTTGATTCTCTCTCTCTCTCCCCCTTGTCATTTCAACCCACGCGAGGTATTTATTTTGACTCTCTCTCCCTTGCTCTCTATCCTTGTCATTTCAACCCACACAAGGTATTTATTTTGATTCTCTCTCTCTCTCTCTCTCTCTCTCTCTCTCTCTCTCTCCCCCTTTGTCATTTCAACCCACACAATATATTTATTTTGATTTTCAAGTTCCAATCTACATGAGGTCTCTATCTGTATTTTTAACATCAAAATCCATGGGCATTCATTTATTCAAACCCCCAAATCTCTCTCTCTCTCTCTCTCTCTCTCTCTCTCTCTCTCTCTCTTTATTTCAACCCACACGATATATTTATTTTGATTTTCAAATTCCAATCTACATGAGGTATCTATCTGTATTTTTAGAATTTATCTAGGTTGCATATTACACAAAATTATTGGAAGTCATTGTTTTAATCGATAACAAAACTTGGGAGAAATGTTGTTCAACCCACTTGAGATCAAACACAATGATATGTAAATAAAAGAGAATTTTTTTTAAATCACTTGAATTATGGGTACCATGTGACTTCGAATCTAGTGTATGGATAATGAAACCATGCATACTCATACACTTGATAATTGCACCAATAAGGGGTTGATCAAATTCATCATAAACCTAGGTGACCCAAAATTAGTCAAAAGTTGTCAATAAATTTGCTAGATGTAAGATTGTGATGGACCCCTGACAACAGTGCCCCTTGTATCAACGTGAACAACCAAATGATTTGAAAAAGAAACGTGGAGATGAGGCATGGGCCCCTCTCACCAATCTAAATATTAACGACATGGAAAAAAATTGCAACTAAAAAGGCACCATCCTTAGGAAACAACATGTGCTTGGAGGAACTTCAAGCAATCGATTCCTATTGGAAAAGGATCAATTGTGTTTTGTAAGGTCTTTGATCCGAATTGGATCCATGAAGAATAATCAAACTACCATGATTGTATAAAATCAGGACAAAACTTCGAATTCAAGAGCACAGAGCGATCAGGAAAACCTCTAAACAGTGGTAGTTGGCAGCCAACGAGGAACGACGAGGACCTTGGTCAAAGCACACTGACCGAGGCCCATGGATACTGCGCAGGAGGCCAAACTAGCACTTGGGAAGCCTGAATCAAGAAAAGGAGGCAGTTTCTGGGCAAAACCCCTCGAGAAGGAAATGCCCCGAAGCGCTTGGTCGCATGGAAGCCGAGAAAACCATGGGGAAAGCGTAAAAGGCTGAAGGCGGGACCCGTGCTCCAAAACCGACAGTATATCGGGGGCACCCTTGGGCGGTAAGCGGATTTGGCTGAAACCTATCAATTCCATTCAGCGCCCGACGCGTGGCAGGTGGAGGAGAGAGAAAACCATCGCTCATCGCACACTAATGGTTGAGCAAGTCAACCGCGCGAAGTGAGCGAATGACGTTGGATCTGGAGGCCCCAGATCTAACGGCTGAGAATGCTCTCGATGAAAGAATCGGATTTGACAGGGGATTAAGCCGAGATCTATAAGAATTTGAGGTCTGATTTGATCGCCAAGTAGGCAGATGTCTCATTCCATAGTGTAATGGGAAGACCGAACCAAAGAGGAAAAGCTAGCGCAGTTCAAAGGAGGATAAGTGGCCACTCCCTGTGAGCCATTGATGATGACGCCAAGACAGGGAACTCCAAGCGAGCAGCAGCAGGTGACCTGTCGAAGGAAGAGAATCGAACAATCATGAGATCGACTAGCTTTAAAGCCATGAACAGAGACACAGAACAGGGACACCGAGAGGAAGAACTAGAGAGAAGAAGACGAAGACAAAGAAAAGAAAAGACAGTAAAGCAAAAAGCAGAAAGACAGAGGGCCAAGCTGACCAAAGGAAACATCGAGCACCAGAGAGCTTGAGAGGTTCAAGCCATCCCTGAGAGGATCTGTCAGGAACTGAGCACCACATTGGGCTCCTCCCATTAAAGACCAAAGAGGTCAAGAGCTGGTAAGGAAAAGAGTCTGTGCACTCTAGTGGCTTGGGGAATCCAAGGACCACCTTGCCAAGCAAGTTTGTTTCAGGAGACTCAGATTGAGCTCCTCAGTGTAATTCTCTACTTTAAAGACATAATAAAAGAAGGCCACCACTAAAAGCTGGACCGGAGACATAGCCCTGGAGATTAGGGTGAACTCCTTATTAATTGTTGTGTTCTTGTATTGCTTATAGTGTTTATCTGTTGTTTCCCATATTTCCAGTGTCTGTGTATTTCACAATCTGATCGATCCATTGCCTAAAATCACATAGACACACACCAGCACATGAGTCTATAATACCTTCATTCAATAACTCTTTAACTGAAGTCACTCAAAGGGTGATTATCAGATTAAGTGGTATCAGAGCTTTAGGCTGTAAGGTTAGACAAGTTTGTGTTGGTTTAGCTGTGAATGCTCACTAAATCAAAGCTCAAATTAGCAGAAGGAGAGTTGGTCGAAACTAATCCTGAAATTGGGAGAGTCTATCCTCAGAAGACAATGTCAGAGGAAGGTTCTACGGGGCCAGACCCTCAATTCATAGAAAGTTTCCTAGCCATAGAGTCCATGGTAGAAGAAATGTATAAGGACTTTAGAAAACACAAGGATGAAGATTCATCAGGCTCTAAACAAGACAAAGGAGAAGATGAATCACATTTCCATGACCACTCAAAAGGAAAAGGGAAAGAAGAAAGCTTTCTCACACCTCCTAATAGCCCTGTACATAACAAGAAAACATATTTGATCAAGCTAGATGTTAAATTTGATTTACCTATATATGATGGAGAGTTAAATGCAGAAAAGTTGGACAATTGGATTAGACAAATTGATGTGTATTGCAGAGTGTAGAACATCGACTCAGACAAGATCAAGATTCAGTTGGCAAGCGTACGCCTTGGAGGCATTGCCTTGGTTTGGTGGGAAGGCAGAACCCAAGCTGACATAAAAAGACATGGTAAGACCATCTATGTCTGGAGTGAGATTGTTTTTGCAATCAAAAATCAGTTCTATCCATTGGCCTACATGCAACAAGCCATGATGAGTTGGCAAACTCTTCGACAGTTGAAAGGGCAAAGTGTGCAAGGGTACACTCAAGAATTTAGCAAGAGAGCATTGATTCTAGGAATCTCATTAGACTCACCAGAGACTCTGTTGAAGTACATTGGTGGTCTACACAGCTACATGAGGTACACCATCCTCATGTTTAATCCCACTAGTATAGATGAGGTATCTGTACAAGCTACTCATCTAGAAGCTAGAGGAAAGAATGGAAATCTAGAAGTTGGGGGACCATCACAACCCACTGTAAGAAAGAGCAAGGAGAAAAGAAGCAGAAGTGGAAAGCAAGGAAGGTTAACACTGCACATAAGAGCAAAGGTTCATGCACTCACTGTAAAAAGGATGGGCATGATGATGAGCATTGTTGGATTCTGCATCTAGAGCTGAGACCTAAGAATTTTGAGGGCAAGAAGAAGAAGACTGCTGCAACTATTCAGAAAGATTTGGGATCAAACTCGAGAGATGAAACAACCATTGCAACCATAGGTATAAAAGGTTATCTGCTTTAGAGAATGGTGAAATCAAGAAGCAGGTGCAGGTGTTGCTCGAGAAGGGGTTCATCAGGCCTACCACATCACGATGTGGGTCACCAATCATTTTGGTGAGAAAGAAAGATGGCTTGTGGAGAATGTGCATTGATTACCGAGCACTCAATAAGATAACAATAAAAAATTGTTATCCCCTTCCTCGCATAGATGATCTTTTAGATCAATTGAAAGAAGTTGTTTATTTGATCAAGATGGACTTGCACAGTGGATACCATCAAGTCAGAGTTGCAGAACAAGATGCATGGAAGACTGCTTTCAAAACAAAGCAGGGATTGTATGAGTGGCTGGTTATGCCTTTTGGCTTAACTAATGCTCCTGCTACTTTCATGAGATTAATGAATGATGTACTCAGAACTTTTCTTGATGATTTTGTTATTGTGTATCTGGATGACATTCTGATTTTTAGTAAAACGTGGGAAGAACAATTAAATCATGTTAAGCAGACACTAGATGTTTTGAAAAGAGAAAAACTTCATGTTAAAATCTCAAAATGTGAATTTGGCAAAACATCTCTAAATTATTTGGGTCATATACTAGGGGGTGGTGAATTGAAGATAGATCCCTCTAAAGTGGCAGTCATTGTAAATTGGCCTAAACCCAAGTCTGCTATAGAAGTGAGAAGCTTCTTAGGGGCAGCACAATATTGGAGGAAGTTCATTTCTAGCTTTTCCTCAATTGCAGCTCCCTTACATTCTTTAACAGGATTGAACAAGGTGTTTCAGTGGGGAGGCAAACATCAGAAAGCCTTCGACACCTTGAAAGAAAAGATTAGTACAACACCTGTACTAGCACTTCCTAATCTGCAAAGACCATTTGAGATCCAAACAGATGCCAGTGACTATGCTATGGGAGCAGTGATGACACAACACGGTAAACCCATATGTTATCATTCTGAGACTTTTAATCCTGCAGTAGTTAACTATCCTACATATGATAAAGAATTGTATGCATTAGTTCAGAGTGTGAAAAAGTGGAAAGATTACTTAATGGGCAAAGAGATAGTAATACATACTGATCATCAACCACTTCAATATCTACACTCCCAAACTAAGTTGCAACAATCAAGACATTACAGATGGATGGGTTTTCTACAACAGTTCCATTTAGTCATCAGATATAAAAAGGGCATACATAACAAGGTTGCATATATGTTATCTAGACCTATTATAAATGCATCTACCATACTTAAGAATAATTTTGTGCTGCATGAAAGCTACATAGAAAAGTATGCTCAAGACATGGACTTTAAAGATGTGTATGCAACTTTTAGTCAAGGCAAAAGAGTGGAAGAATTTGACTGTCATGTGAAGGACGGACTCTTATATCATTGTGGGAAACTCTGCATTCCACAAATTGAAAGAGTAAAGATAATTAGGGAAGCCCACACTTCTCTGATATTAGGTCACTTTGGGGTAAGTAAAACAATTGCAAAGGTTCTGCTATTGGCTGAGAATGAGTGAGACAGTTTCTAGATATGTAAAGGGGTGTGCTATGTGTGCTAAAAGCAAGCCCATCAACAGGAAACTAGGCTTTTACACTCCCTTGCCAGTTCCTTCTCACCCTTGGGAATGCATTTCCATGGATTTTGTTGGGGGACTGCCTAAATCTAGGAAAGATCATGACTATCTATATGTTGTTGTGGATAGGTTCAATAAAATGTGTATTTTAGTACCATGTAATAAACAGATTACAACTGAACAAATTGCAAAATTGTTCTTTGAACATGTATGGG
>APFE030342187.1:0-11995 GCA_000404065.3 Pinus taeda | reverse complement strand
GGCCTCCTATCAACCTAAAATGGCTGAAAACTGAATTCCAACAAACTAGAAATTACTTTCCAAAATTTTGCATGAAACCCTTTTAATAAATTCACCCAAAAACTTCCAAATTTAGATATATATTATAAATATGGCTGGAAATTATCTCAAATTTACTCTAAACACAAGAAATGTTGAATTTAAGTATAGTAAAGTAAATGAAAGAGATTAGGTGATAGGATAACTCACTTGAATGGCTGAAACCTCTCCCTTATTGCAGATTTAATTTATTACAGACAAGTAATTTTCAGACTTGGAAGATAGATCAACTTGATGCAAGTGTAAAATACACTGAAAAGTACCTATCCTTAGTTAGATTTAGCAATTTGCCAATTTTCTCGAAGGCAATGCTTGCTAAATAAATAAACAATTAAAAATCAGCAAGCTAATTTACCATGTACTAATTGCAGAAAATAAAAAGTTCTTAGATTTTTTAATAAGTGGTTGTTGGATTATACCTATGGCTTCACTTACCTCATCCTTGTTGGAGCGTGAAATTGACACCTTCTTAATTCGATATAGCCTTCTAAAATCAAGGGAGTGGATTTGGTCTTGAACACAAATTGCCCCCATTATGAACTTAACTTCCTTGGTAATTTTCAAACCCGCTTAGGAGTGGCATCTCCGGCCTTCCAATCCTGTGTGTGATGAATACAAGACCCTGCACAATTCGAAGCTCCCTCTCGGGATGGTCTGGTTGCTTTGATCAATCCACCCACAAACCTATTAAAATTGGCAACTAGGACCAAACTCCACATGGATCATCTTATTTATGACAGTTGATATTTTTCTTGGATTCCTCTCTCTGAGAGGTGTAGGATTGATCTAAAGATCGTCCAATTCTGACATGTACAAATGAAGATATGAATTTATTTATGTTATGGACAAATTGTCAAGGTCGGCCAGCAAACTCATGCAGGCTCAGAAGCCCAACAGTCACGTCTATTCATCCTCGGCGTTGCATATAATAGAAGGTGACTTAGCCTCATTTGGACACACTCATCTTCACACATCCGTCTCTCTCTCTCTCCTCATTGATTGGGTACGTATTTCTAGGCAGCAACTCTCTCCACACGTGCGAAGGAAAGGAAGGATAGACGTTGACCAGGTTTGACCAGATTTCCAAATTGTTGTTTTACTGTTGACCATGCATTGACCTCCTCTGACTGCGTTTTTGTGAGGGCTATCTCTGTTTAGGTAGACGCATTTCTGGGCACAAAAATCGAGGCTAAACGTTAACTGTTCACCAACGTTGGGTGCAGCTAGGGCTGACCGTAGGTGGGCTGTTTGACCAAACTTTGACTGGGTTGAATTTCACTATTTTGAGAGTTGTTTTATCTTGTTGTTTGGAGGCCGAAGTTGACTGAAGTTGACTGATTTGTTGAGGGTCAAATCTGCCTTGTTGACCAACGTTGACTTTTCTGGTTATGGCTCTTTTGTTGTTGTTATAAATTATCAGATTTGTAAATTGTACTATCTCTCTCTCCTGAACTATTGAAGACTAAAAAAAGATTTGATCAAGGGTTTCCCCACATTGGGGTTTGTCCCTGTCTAGTGCCACATCTTGTGTCCTCTTGTCTTGGCTTGTCTTCTATTGTTTATGTTTATGTTCTATCTACATTTTACTATCATGTTGATGTAATCGCTAATCTGAATATTGATACTGAGCTAATAAAGAAATTGAAGTAAAATTGCTCTAAAGCATAAAACATACCATTGTTGCCTAAAATTAACATGGTACCAGAGCTGAGGTGAAGACAAAGCCCAAGCAAGAGTGAAAGAGCAATCACCAAAGATAGTTAGACGGGTTCCTCATCCTACTTCTTGGCTAAAGACAAGCTCCATTATAAATCTGACTATCATGGATGGAAGATGTCTCTTGATTTGACCTTGGAAGAAAAATAAGTGATGAACTACGTGCAGAGTAAAATCCTTGAACCTCCTTCAAATGCCCCGACTACTGCGAAGACCAAGTAGAATAGCGTTGAAGTCAAAGTAAAGAAGGTTATCATGGATTCCATTGACAAGCATCTGATGGCCTACATCTCCGAATTGAAGACCTCCAAGGAGATTTACCTCAGGTTGGTCGGCATGTTCAAGGTTAATAATGCTAATCAAATTCTATTTCTCAAGAATAAGTTGAAGGATATTAAGAAGGGCAAGGACAAGGATATTCAGTCCTATTTCTTGAGGATTACTGAGATCAAAATGATCTACTCTCGATTGGAGAAGTGTCAAAATTGGCAACTAGGGCCAAACTCCAAGTAGGTCATCTTATTTATGGCAACTTATATTTTTCTTGGATTCCTCTCTCTGAGAGGTGTAGGATTGATCTAAAGGTCATCTGATTCTGACATGTATTTATGGAGAT
The DNA here is from genome assembly GCA_000404065.3 of Pinus taeda. Lineage (NCBI taxonomy): Eukaryota > Viridiplantae > Streptophyta > Pinopsida > Pinales > Pinaceae > Pinus > Pinus taeda. Next base: position 9,585 of record APFE030342187.1, on the reverse strand, counting down.
ATGAATTTATTTATATTATTTGACAATTTGTCAAGGTCGGCCAGCAAGCAAATTACCCCGGCTCAACCTCAACGTTGCATTATAAATAGAAGAGTCTTCAAGTCATTTTACACACACTCATCTCTTGTGATCTCTCTCCACTCGTTTGGGTTTTGGTGGAAAGAGAGGTCTAAAGGAAAGAGCCCTAATCGCAGTCCTAAAGAGAAGCCCTATAGAAGCCCTATACGTTGTCCTAAAGGAGTTCTAGCCGCAATCAAGGAAGGTCCAATGCAACCCCATATCCGCAGTTGAAGGAGACTCCTATACGTTGTCTAGATGCAGTCCTATATCCGCAATTGAAGGAGGCTCCTATACGTTGTTTAGAGGAAGCCTAGCCGCAATCATGAAGCCCTAGCCACAATAAATGAAGCCTAGCCACAGTCATGAAGCCCTAGCAGCAGCCTTGTGAGGAGGTCTGGCCGCAGTTTAAAAGGAGACCTATTAGCTGTCAAGGGAAGCACCAATACGCAGTATAAAGAAGCCCTTAACCTACTATCTAAAGGAGGCCCTAGTTAAGAAAGGCCTAATATGCAGGGAAACATCTAATTCACAGCCAAGGAGAGATCCTAACGCAACGAATTGAAGCATGTTGACAGCGTGAAGAAGACTAGATGCACAGCGTGGAAATCTTTGTGTTGTAGGTGACAGCGTGGAAAATAAGCTAGCCTTAAGGCTTGAATTAAAGGGTTGTTAGCAAGGCTAGAAGTTAGTCATAGGGTGAGGTTGTGTGTTGAAGAAGTCTGCCCTCAGACTTAGAGCAGATCTACGAAGGGCTCATATCATATGCAGATTGGGCGCTAGAATTAAGTCGAGTTCTTGCAGTCACGTAATAATGCATTAATGATATTTGTGTAACTGTCATGAGGACATTTACTACAGTGTTGCTATGTGCTAGGCCACAGGCCATAGCACCATAGCAAGGGTTTCTTAGAGCTGCTCTCTTAGGACTGTTTAGAGATTATGACGGAAGTTTAAGTTAACTTCAGGTGTCCTTATCAGATCAGTAATTCATCACAGTCAAGGGAGTTTAGGGCTGCATATTGTGCCCTAACCAGAATTGTTAGAGCAGCTAGCAATCAGAGGAATGTTGCATCAGGATATGCTACAACACTCTTAATGACCGGCTTGTCATAATGATGTACTTTCTATTGTTGTCATAAAATCCCAAATTTGTATATTTGTATTATCTCTCTCTCTCCTGAACTATTGAAGAATATAAGAAGAATTGATCAAGGGTTTCCCCACATTGGGGTTTGTCCCTTGCTGGTGCCACATCTTGGGTCCTCTTGTCTTGGCTTGTCTTTTATTATTTATGTTTATGTTCTATCTGCATTTTACTATCATGCCGATGTGATTGCTAATCTAGAAATTGATATTGGGCTAATAAGGAATTTGAAGTAAATTGCTCTTAAGCATACATAGAACATACCAAAATTTAACAAGAAGTCATTCCTAAGAGGGAACTTACTCTCACCACCCTTGCAGGACTCCCACCTGAGTGGTATGTATTTAGAACCACTGTCCTCAACAATGATCGAATTCCAAGTTTTGAAGAATTGATGTCGAGATGCATTCAAGAAGAAACAAGAATGGTGGAGCAAGAAATGCCTTCTAATAGAAGCAACCCCACTGCATTCTCTGCTCATGTCAAAAGGAGAAATAATGCAGGGTCTAAAGGTCATTTCCATGGAAAGCCTGAATCTAAGGGAGGAAGGAAGGGCAGGTGCTTTGTTTGCAATAAGTTTGGCCACTATGCAAGGGAGAGTCCAAATAAAAGGGACACATCGCATGACGATCATCACAATCATTCCAGGGGCAACTTCAACAACAACAATCAAAGGAATGGAAAGTCTAATGGCAAAGGAAAAAGGAATGCGGGACATCAAGGAAATGGTTGACCCTCCAAGAAATCAAGGAACTCCAGGTATGAAGAATCAAATGTTATTAACAATAAGCAAAAAGAGTACTATCTTATATCGGCCCTCTCCACTGCCTCACCTCTAGACACTCTAGGAAATTGGTTGATTGATAATGGTGCCTCAAGGCACTTCACCAGATACAAGGAAGCCCTCTTTAATCTGTTAGAAAAGGAGACAAACTTGGAGATCATCCTTGGACACGACACCACCTATCCCGTGAAGGGAGTAGGGAATGTTACCCTTCAATTGAATCAAGGTAACACTATTCATTTGCAAGAAGCATTATATGTACCTGATCTCAAGAAGAACCTGGTGTCCATTTCAGCTATGAAGGACAAAGGATTCAAGGCAACATTCATCGATGGAAAGGTACATATTTGGAAAAGAAATTTTAAAAATGCTTTCTCTTGGGTTTAGGGTTGACACTTTGTATCAAGTTGGAGGAAGTCCATTGGGATCCATGTCTTGCAACACATCTCTACAATCTGAACTATGGCACCGGAGGCTTGCCCATCTCCATTATAAGGCCCTAACCGATGTGAGACAAATGGTGACAGGTATGCCCAAGTTCAAAGTAGAGCATGAAGGTGTATGTCCAGAATGTGCTGAAGGAAAACTTACAAGGTGACCATTCCCCTCAAGTAATAGCAAGACCACAGATATATTGCAATCGATCCACTTCGATATATCTGGTATGATGCCCGTAAGCTCTCTGGGAGGATACTTATATTATCTCACCTTTACAGATGATTATTCTCGCAAGACCTGGATCTACTTCTTGAATAAGAACGATGAAGTGTTCACCTGGTTCTGACACTTCAAAGCCTTGATCGAAAACCAATCCGAGAAGAAAATCAAGATATTGAGGACTGATAATGGGACCGAGTACGAATCCAATGAATTCCAAGATTATTACAGAGAAGCTGGCATGAAGAGGGAGACTACAAAGTCATACACTCCTGAGCAGAATGGTGTGGCTAAAAGGAAGAATCGCTCTATTATATTAGCAGTTTGTGCCATGCTTCATGATCAAGGCCTTCCGAAGTTCCTATGGGCTGAAGCCGCAAATACCATCGTGTATGTTCAAAATCGATGCCCTCATCAAGCATTGGACTCCAAGACTCCCGAAGAAATGTTGACTAGTAAGAAACCCGATGTCTCTCACTTTAGAATTTTTGGAAGTCTCGTATATTTTCATGTGCCGAAAGAGAAAAGAAGCAAATTAGGTGCATCTGGGAAGAAAGGAATCTTTGTGGGCTATAGTGAAAATTCTAAAGGATATAGAATTTATGTAGTTGGTCAAAAGGAAGTTGAGATAAGTCATGATGTGACCTTCGACGAAGATATGGCCCTCAGGAAGATCAACAACCTTCTTAACCTAAGGAAGGGCAAAGAAGCTGACACCAAAAATAAGGATGGAAAAGAAGACGAAACAATGCCTGATGTTGATGAACCTATGGATCCTATTGATCCTCCTCCTCATGAGCCACCCTCCTCCAAAAGAAGGTCATCGTGGCTTAGGGAGACTCTCGAAGATGCCAAGAGACACACTGCACCAAGGGGGGCTTTCCGTGAAAGCAAGAAGCCGAACAGGTATCAAGGATGCTAAACCGCCATGAGCACTATCATTCAAAACGAGCCTTCATCATTCAAAGAAGCGGTGAAGCATCAAGTATGGAAGGATGCCATGAATGAAGAATATGAGTCAATTATGAAGAATGATGTCTGGGATGTGGTCCCTAAACCCTAGGACAAATCGGTTGTCACCTCTAAGTGGCTCTACAAAATCAAGCATGGAGCTGATGGAAGTGCAGACCCCCTCATTCACAAATGTAAGAGAGAGTCAGCTTCTGGATTTGAGATGAAGGACTTAGGACCGATGCACTATTTCCTAGGGTTGGAGGTCTGGTAAAACCCAGGTGAAATTTTCCTCTCTCAAGGAAAATATGTTGTGAAGATATTGGAAAGATTTGGGATGGTGGACTGCAATCCTATGACTACTCCGATGGAACTAACTTTAAAAAGTTGTGGTAGTGTTGCTGGACCTGAATTGGGAAATGCTTTTGAGTATCGTCAACTCATAGGAGCACTGATGTTCTTAGTGAACTCCCGACTGGACATATGTTTTGTAGTTGAGCCTCATCATATACATTGGATTGACGCCAAGAATCTTCTGAGATATCTTCGGGGCACAATCACTGGACTGAGATACATTGCCAGAAATGTGAGGTAGCATGGTTATTCTGATGCTGATTGGACTGGCAGTGCGGTGGATCGCAAGAGCACTTTTGGATATTGCTTTTCTTTGGGTTTTGCTTCGATATCCTCGATGAGTAGGAAGCAGAAATCGGTGCCTTGAGCACCGCCGAGGCCGAATACATAGCTACTAGTATGGCCTCCTGTGAAGTTGTCTGGTTGAGGAAGCTCTTCAGTGCACTGTTTGGACATGTGTCGGATACCACCGTGATCCTCTGCGACAACTAGAGTGGGATCCGATTATCAGAGAATTCTGTGTTTCATGATCGCTCCAAGCATATAGATATCAAGTACCACTCTATCCAGGATATGGTACAAAGAGAAGCAATAAGGCTCCATCACATTGGGACTGATGAGCAGGTCGCCGATATTCTGACAAAGCCCCTGGGGAAGGTCAAGTTCTTGACCTTTCGAGAACGACTTGGAGTCGTGGAGAGACCCTCTTATGAGGGTCCTCTATGAGATGGACATTGAGCTCTGAGAGCTCCAGGGGGCTTGGGGTACTTCTTGGGGCAGTGAGCAACCATAAGGTGAGTTGTTCAGCCTTCCCTTAGTGGTTTGTTGTGTACAAGGTGAGTGGTTCATCCTTCCCCTGTGATACCCCTTAGCGACATGTAGGCAGGATGAGTGGTTCATCCTTCTCCTGCTGAGACATACTACCCATGCAGTCTCGGACTCATGGGAAGTACCTCTCATATGGCCAATGAGTAGGGAAATGAGGATAGGGACCATATTACTATCGATGAACACATCATGTACTACCACACTCCCTACGCTAGGATGAATGATATTGATCTAGGATAAACTGGAAATGACTTCGGGTCAATAAGAGTGGTATGAGACACTCTCTTTTGATTGGAACTGACTTCGGATCAGTGAGAGTAGTATGAGACACTCTCTTTTAATTGGGACTAACTTCAGGTCAGTAGAGAATCGTATGATACATTCTCGATCACTTCTTCTTCATAGATCATTAGAGCAGAGCAAAGCAGTGCATTGATGGTAGAGATAGTACAAATTGGCAGATGGATTAGCAAGTGGAGTTCTCCCTAGTTGAGAGGGAATGTTAAAATTGGAAACTAGGGCCAAACTCCACATCGGTCATCTTATTTATGACGGCTGATATTTTTCTTGGATTCCTCTTTCCGAGAGGTGTAGGATTGATCTAAAGATCATCTGATTCTGACATGTACAAATGAAGATATGAATTTATTTATGTTATGGACAAATTGTCAAGGTCGGCCAGCAAACTCATGTAGGCTCAAAAGCCCAACAGTCATGTCTATTCATCCTCAACGTTGCATATAAATAGAAGGTGACTTAACCTCATTTGGACACACTCATCTTCACACATCTCTCTCTCCTCATTGATTGGGTACGGATTTTTGGGCAGCAACTCTCTCCACACGAGCGAAGGAAAGGAAGGATAAATTTTTGTTTTGGACATTGACCAAGTTTGACCGAATGTCCAGATTGTTGTTTTCACTGCGTTGACCAAGAGTTGACCTCCTTTGACTGTGTTTTTGTGAGGGCTATCTCTGTTTGGGAAGACCGCATTTCTGGGCACAAAAATCGAGGCTAAACGTTGACTGCAACTAGCGCTGACCGTAGGTGGATTGTTTGACCAGACTTTGACTAGGCTGAATTTGACTGTTTTGAGGGTTGTTTTATCTTGATGTTTGGAGGCCGAAGTTGACTGAAGTTGACCGATTTGTTGAGGGTCAATATGCCCTGTTGTCTAGAATTGATTTTTCTAGTTAGGGCTCTTTTGCTGCTGTTATAAATTATCACATTTGTAAATTGTACTATCTCTCTCTGCTAAACTATTGAAGACTAAAAGAAGATTTGATCAAGTTTTTCCCCACATTGGGGTTTGTCCCTGGCTGGTGCCACAGCTTGTGTCCTCTTGTCTTGGCTTGTCTTCTATTGTTTATGTTTATGTTCTATCTGCATTTTACTATCATGTTGATGTGATTGCTAATTTGAATATTGATACTAGGCTAATAAAGAAATTGAAGTAAAATTGCTCTAGGCAAGATCAGTTAGCTTTAGCGTTTATGCCCTGAGTTGGATCTCAAACGCCCTTTGAAATTTGGAGAAACCAATACATGGGTTTTGTTCCTCTCTTCTGTAGACCAATTTTGACATATTACATGTCAATTTCTTAAACAAGATGTCCTTGTTATGCCACCTGGAAAATTTTCTTTCCACATCATTACAAGTAGACCACTTTTGATGTAATGCATGAATCATTCTACCCAATGTTGCCCTTGTTCTACCACCTGGAAACCTATTTGACCTGTTGACCAAGTTTTACCAAACTGTAACTAGCCACTTCCACCTCTGATTGGAAAACTAGAATGTGGCATGTAATCCTTCAATCAAATTGCATAATTTGAGACCATGTTGACTTTTTGACCACCAAAACTGCTTTGTATTGGGAATTATGAACCACCTCGAGAAATGTGAAAAGTTGTCAAATGAGACTACCATGCTCTAAGAGTTGTCTAAGGAATATTGCACCAAAGCCAAGGCCACCTATAGACTCTATAGACCATAACCATGTGGAGTGACATAAGTGAACCTTGACGTAGGTTTGGCTAGCCCATACACCAGTGATCACCCCTACAAATGTAAGCTCCCATAAAACCATGAGTCCTCAAGAGAGTTCGGCTAAGGCCATCCAATCATGTAGAGGACAAGAGCAACCCAACTGAAACTTCAAGGGATCAACGATGGTTTGACCAAGCCAACAAGATACAGACTCAAAAGATACAGGGGTAGGATAATACAAGACCTCACACGGTTTTAACATCGCTTTTGACTTGTGACCTTGGGCTTAAAATGGTGCTGATAAATAATGCAAAGTGTTCATATATGCCCCTACTAACATGAGGGGTAATGGGACTACATGCTTTAGATTAGGTGTGTGATTGGATCTAAAAGGATAGACAATAAAGAAAAGGAAAAACACAAAACAAATATTTCTCACAAGATTTTAGCCCCACCAAATAGAAAATCCTTGAGATCTTGAGAAAAGATAAAAAGAAAATCAATACTCCTAAACAAGATATTTATATTCTTCCAAATATAAATGAGCAAGCCATCCAGGAAAATGCAAAAAGATGGAATATAAATCCCATAAGATTTGACAGCTAATTTAATGTTTGTTTGATCCACCCTTGATGCATGGAGATATGGAAAGTTAGATTTGAAGTCCAAGAGCAAGTCATTAATTAAGCACAAAAGAATAAGCATAAGATTTAATTGAAAGACAAACCACAATGTCAAAGAAGTTGAAGTGCTAGGAATGGTAAGCAACAATTGTGTACATTATGGATACTCATATCTATGAATGGTCCTATGGATTAGGTTGTCTTTGATATTGCACCTACTTCTGCTCTCATTGGCCGCATATGTTATCAATGAAAAAAAAACCTACGACTCATGTAGTCGTTTGGACATTGCACTATTTCATGCATGGGACCTTGGGAGTAGTCCAAGCAGTCTCATTGAGGACCATTATATTGGTGATGTGAACAATCCTTGGAGAAATCCAACTTGTAATTTGATATGCACTAATATGTACACATGGTGGCTACACATGATGTATAAGAAGATCGTAGAAGTAATTCAGATTGACTCCTTCCCCAAAAGTGAATTCGATTGAGCTTATGGCTCTTGGCAAGACCTAAGCGTTCATGGGAATGAATGAGTTTGAATCCACCATTTTATTATGACATTGTTAACTATGTTTGTTTTTAAAATAAAGCTATGATCCCATGTTATATTGGCCTTGTTTAATGAATTATATGGAATCTTAAAAACAGCTATCAAAAAATTAAAAAATATAAAAAATAAAAAGACCTTGAATGATTTAGAATCCTTTCTATAATCTCTTGATCTCATGTGTAAGTTGAATGGGTTGGTCCCCCAGAAAGAATATCTTGTAGAATTCCTGAGTAGGAATCCAACTCTCTCTCTTTTAGCATGTTGACCTTCATCTTTTACTTTTGTTGATTTCCTCCCAAGCCTCCACAGGCCCCATGAACTTACGAGTCATGACAATAATGCTCTATTGTGTTCAACAAAGACACAATGTTCCTAATGACTTTTGATCTCTTATTTAAATTTTGGACTCTGGTTCCTTGGTCTTGTGGATTTCTACTTTGACCTCCATGGTAAGAAATCTCTATGCTTCTCAATGATTAAAATATTATTGAAGAATTATTGAGGATTGTCTTGGATTGTTGACTGGTTGCATGATATGCGAAAAAATCTAACTCCCTATCAATATGGAGTTCCCATAGTGCACTAAGTGTAATATATTGACTTCTGGGTGAATGTTCCAAGGAGGATGTTCCATATTGGATTAGAGGAATGTTCACACATTTAGGGGTGAAAGGCAAACATGTTCAATATTTTGTATGAAAAAATTGAGTCATGTTGTATAATTGGGTTATGCTTATAGTTTTCTTTGCTATGCAACCATATTGCAATGACCAAGGAAAGGACTGGGCCTTCCCTCAAGGATGCTCACCACCACACACCTCTAACAGAGAGCAACAAGTAAATTGTTGATAAAGGTGGTCTGTGGCTGACAGAAAGGCTTCTACTTACAAATGTTTATGTTGAAACTATTCAGTTTCAACACAGGAATCAGGTCAAAACATTTAAAGATTACAGTCATCACTTCCCCAACCATGGAAGTGAGAGATTTAGTAAATGAGTAGCTGGTAACTCAAAAATATTTGGATGAGAAACTGACTTATGGTCTCTGGACTATTAAAATAAATTAAACTTCGACTCAATAATTTGTAGCTCCTTGCAAGAAAAACTAGAAGGGGAGTGGAATTACTCCCAGGAACAAGAGGCAAACTGCCATGCCTGGTAACAACAATTAGAAAGTGCACGAAAAAAAGCAGGAAACATTCATATCTGTTGATACTGCAAATAAAGACCATGTCTCAATATACAACTTACTGCCAGTGAAGATGAGATGAGATTAAGAAAGGAAGTTATCAGGACTAAACTAGATCATATGCAAAACTCAAATCAGTCAATCAATCCATCTAAGTGGAGGAGAAAGTGAAAAAAAAACTAAATGTGATACTAATATATTATCTAGCTCATGATAAAGCAAAATGTGATCAAGATTTTACTAAAATAGTCAAATAGTTGAAGGATACTCGTAAATTTACGAAAAAAAACAGCAGCCAGACTAAAACAGACAGAAACCCTAACCTCGGCCTGCACCAGACCTAGGAGCAAATTGGGCAAGGAGGAATTATGAATTTCAATTCGTAAAGCATTAGGGAAACTTGAACAATCAAAAATTATTACTGATTTCAAACAACAGAAACAGGTTGCT
>APFE030342185.1:76253-117445 GCA_000404065.3 Pinus taeda | reverse complement strand
CTATCTGCACTTTACTTTATGTACATGTGATTGCTAATCTGTGGAATATAATAAGAAAAAGAAGTAAATTGTTATAAGAATAGAACATACCATAACTGACCATGAACCACACTGGTTGGTTCGAAACGCGTCGACAAATGATTATTTATGTGATTTCGCCGAAAATTCTCTAAACAATGTTATGGATCACAGAAGTCTAAATTCCTTAATTATAAAATAGATGTGTTATTATATGTGTGGCTAAGGCTTAATTGTTTTAACACCAATGAGTTTTGAAATCAAACAATATGAAATTTTATTATCCAATAATACATTTCTATATTTAACAAGGTAATTTTTAAATATATCATATTGAAGATAAAGCAATCATAGATGCCTTTAAACTATAGTAAATGGTCTTATTACATTTATTAAATTACTTAATTATTTTATCATTATAATATTGTTTTAACTATTAGGTGATATTTTTTTTTTGTAAGCTGAGTGGTACCATTTTCTATTAACAAAAAAGAAACATTACAGAGTTAGGGTAGTCTCACCCCGCCCCGAAGGGAAACCGGGTTTATTGACCACCAATAATTTTTCATAGCTACCCAAAAATAGAATGTTTTAAGCTTGTCTTTCCATGCCTTATACACTTTGTCTATCTCCCTATTACTACCTGTATACTTCTGCATATATATAAAAGCATAAAAGTTTTGCATGACTAAAGTAAAAACAAAAATTAAGCAGTTCCTAAATTCATCATGGACATGCCTTTGATCATTGTTTCTCTGGATTTGCTTGCTGATTTTTCTCTTTCTTCACCAGCGCTCCGCTTGCCTCCAATTGTTGTTGCAGGTCCTCCAGCCTTTTATCTTGCATAAGCAAAGTTATTACTATGTTCAATTCCTTCTTCAAATTCGGGATTCCCTGGGCCATCTCAGCCATTTCCATTGCTACATGTTCCAAGGCTTTAGCCATTAGCCTCTTCATGACCCAGTACAGGTGAAGAGACTACTTGTAGAGAGTCATTCTTCCTCTGGTATGACCTGGATCAGGCATGAGGGTAATCCAATCTTCCATCTCATCCTCAGATTGGGCCTGGATGGCTTCTTCTTCCCAATGCTCCATAATTCTTCTGATTTTAGGATTGGATTTCTCCCTGTACTCTTTCTCTGCTATTCTGACTCTGTTTCCTATGGTTTGCCTGGTCCGTCGATTCCCATCTCCCTCCGCTGGCTCTGCTTCCTTGTCCGGGCTGGGGCTGCATTGGCATCCCCGTCTGCTACGTCCTGCCACCAAATCCTTCGTCCGTCGGCCGCCTCTTCCTCTGCGTCCTCTCCCTCTTCTGTAACCTCCCCTACCTCTTCCTGCGAACTGCCAAGGGCTACCTCCTTCCTCTTCGTCATTTCCGTCTGCTGACTTATTCTGTATGTTATGCCTTTCCTCCTGCGCGTCGTTTTCCTGGCATGCCTCCAATTCTTCACTCTCCCCTTCCGAAATCTCAAACACGGGAATGCTCTGCTGCATCTCGTCCTCTATCTTCTGTTTCCCTTTCCTGTCTGCTTCGTTCTTGCCCTGCTCTTCAATTCCACTACTACGCATACAGCGTTTAACACTCTAGCTGCCCTCTGCTTCCATTTTCTCTTTTCCGCTACGGTTTTCACCTCCCACTTCGCTCGCAGGTCTGCTCGTGCTATGGTGACGAGCTGAACACCCCGCTTGGATTGCTCTGCTATCTTCTCGTCTCTGTTTCCCTCGCCACCCTTCCCTCGCTATTCTTCTCTGCATAACGATTTTACTTATGGTTTTACGCCGGGGGTTATTCCCGAGACCCGAGTCATCATTCCCTGAACTCGTCGCCGACCTCCTGTCCCTTCCACCGACCTGCTGACCACCTCCACTACCCTGCCGGCTGCACCATTCACCTGTGTTAATAATGCCGTGAACCTCGCCTACTTCTGCCTGATCCGTGCGCCGACGTCTCATTAAACCTCTCCTCTCCACGTCATGCAACCCGATCGGGTGAACTATTAGGTGATATTTACTTACATGTAATATATTGAATATAAAGCAATTATTAATATTTAAAAAACTTTTCACTATTTTCATCACATTCATTAAATTATTTAACATTTTTCATTTTTATAATTTAATTTTAATTATTTGCTTATATAAATTACATGTAATTTTAGGAGTTTTGGAAAAAATAATTATATCATTAGAAAATTAAAATATATTATTTTAGTATATTTAAAACTAATATTTTTAAAGTAATGTAAAAATAAAATTATGAATTTCTAAATGAAATATTTTTTTATATTTAAATAATTAAAAAATCAATATATTTATAATTAATGATTTCAAAATTTTATTAACTTTATTTGAAGGGCAATCATGTTTCTGTAAATGCATATGGTCCCTTTTGTAATTTGGCTGGAAATATTGTAAATATTCCCTCTTCTCCATTCTGTACACCATAAATTATCATAATATAAAAATATGCAACTGGAAAAAAACTTTGTTTAAATGCCAGCCAGTTTTATTTCACAAATATATCACTTTATACGTAGTTTTATTTCACAAGTATATCACTTCACTTTATGCGTCTTTTTACACCGAAAAAATATCACTTTATAAAGCCATTATACTTAATAAAATAAAATATATAACTTTATACGACTATTACACTCAATAAAATAAAATAACAAAGTAAAAAAAAAACACTTTATATCATTTTGTCTACAACCATGGTTCCTCTCTCCAACATGTTACGGTACATTGTATTCGAGGCATGTACACTACATGTATTAGTAAAAGATGATGTACTCGGTTCATGAAAAAAAAAATGAAGTTTCATCTCAGAACCAGTGAATCATTATTTAATACGAAGCTCATTATGCTGGCGAATATTCTTAAAAATCATGGACGCTTGGATAGAATAGAGCGTGATATACCAACAATAATAACCAATGGTCGGCAATAAATGCGTTGAGGCTACATGCATTTTCGGACTAGGAGTGGCAAGGCGGTTAATAAATCTCATGTTATCGGGTTATAAATGAACAACAGGTGTATATACTTACTATTCGATTTCGGCCTTAGCAAAATCGAACGGTGGATATACATACCTGCCGTTCATTTATGACCCCATAGCTTGGGATTGTCGAAGTTGCAGTTCATTGCAAGTGCACGAATTTCGTTTAGAATTATTGACCAACTAATAGCTGGTCAACCCAATCTCGAATGTGTAACCCCGTCGCCGTCGCGGGTGGAAAGGATAATAAGGTGTATGAAGAATCTACGAGGTTAGTCAATTTCTATCATAGGTCTCTTCTTCCTATTTGTGTTGTATGATCATTATGTTAAATTTTTATTATAGGTCTTTTATTGATATCTGTGATGTACGATGATTATGTTAAAAGTACATTTCTTTTTTAATAAATTTTATAAATGTTTATAGATTTTTAGTTAACTTGGGATTCGATTGTTTTTACCATGTTTAGAATAGTTAAATTTGATTAATTCTTGCACATATACAATATGTAAATGTTAAAATGACCTAAAAAATGATAAGAATAAGAACAATAATAACAGTGGTCAAGCGTAATTCAGTTGGTTGGGAGAAATATTGTTATCCTTTCGACTAAGGTTTAATTCTTGCATATGACATATTGATCTCATAATCAGTGTATCCTTGTAATAGTTTCAAGTCTTGTTACCTAATAGTCCCTTAAGGACCGGGACATGTATATTCCTCATATGGAATTTAAACATATCTCTTCATTGCCAAAAATGTCAAAACTTTGAGATGTTGTTTATCTTAGTTTATTGGCATGAAGTTGTAATATTCTTATTGAAAATACAATAGTTAAATCACAAGAGACCCAAATCAGAGTTGGAACTTGTACAAATTCATATTTACATGTAACATTTGAAAAATGTTGATGGGAAAAATGATCGTATTGTATAATCATTTATGTTCATTATTAAAATTGAAGATACATGCCTGAAATATACTTGAAATCTACCTAGAATTTTCCCTAAATATGCTTAAGAAATCAATGAATATGCTTATGACATCCCTGAAATTTGCCCAAAATGTCACTAAAATATGTTCAATGCATCATAGGTACAACTAACGAGTACTTTGGTCCCCCATAGTTTGGGGATGTTTCTTTTTGTTTAATCCCCATAACGTCGAAATAATAGATACAAGAATTTTTAGGGTACATAAGTCCCTGTGCAACATAGATAAATAGTTTCCTTCCACTTAACTTGTGGGTATTTAAGTAATGGGGGTGTACCAGATAGCGACAACAGTGTACGTCAATGTATATGGGCAATACAACATTGATGTCATAATGTAGCCAATATTAGCATATGATGTTAGCATTATACTATACCCATACATGAGATGGCACACCCCTATGCATATGATGTACAAATCAACATAAAAATTTATAGCTTGGAGAGCATCAAGGGGATAATATATATCCTCAAGATATTGAATTCCCTTGACATTTACTATGTTGATGATCAATAATTTGATGTTGCATAGTTCATTTTTTACTTGATTCTATTCATTCTTGTTTTTTATTTTTCGATTTCTTGTTTTGATAGCCTTGGATAATAAATTGTGACATAATTGATCCTTGGCTTTTGATACACAAATATTCTACTTTTAATGGTTTTCCTCGTCATTTGAATTTTTTTCATCTGTATTTATCTTTGATAGAATATATTGTTGTCTTCCACTATTTCCTTTGGGAGAATATGATCAAACTGTTGGCGAAGTTGTCATTGATGGCAAATGGTATTGAAGGTAAGCCACATCTGAATATGGTCTGATGTTATGTTTGTATTGTTGCTAGTATGTTGTATTCTACTTGATTAGTGCTTATCAAATGTATGTTGTGTTGTGAATGCTCGCTCCAATGTTGTGATGTATTGTTTGCATATGTTGTGATTTTAAGGGCTATGTTGTTGAGTTGGTGATGTTGACAAAGGTATGTTGTTGAGTTGGTGATGATGATAGAGGTATGTTGTAGAGATGATGATGATAGAGTTGCAAGAGGATGTAATAGATCCGTTTAATATGGCCTTGGAAATGCTTGGTGATTGGAGTGTTTGGCGAGGTGTTACAAAACAAAGGTGTTGTAGAGGTGCACAAAATTGTTGTGATGCAAAAGGATGAAAGATTGGATGAAGAATTTTTATTTTTCCTTGATTTAGGGGGAAAACACAGATTAGATTCTAGCTACAAATGTCCGCAGCTCAATTTGATAGTGGAATGCAAGCTTTCAAAGCCCAGATTTGCAGTAGGTAACCTCTATGTTATGTGGCATGGATAAGGAAAATCTAGTGTTATCCCGATAAAGTTACTTGGTTTTGGCATTATGTTGGTTTATGTAATCATTATAGTTGGTTGATATTATTCCTTGAAATAATATTTGGTGGAGTATTAATTTTGTTTTGATATTCAAAACTTGAGAGAACTTGGAAACGAAGAGGTAGACCACAAAGAAGCAGCCCTGGAATACAAAGAGGCAAGCTACTCATTGCATATTTCTGCATGGAATACTAATAATCAACAAGTTATGTTTATAAAAATATGTGCTTTTGGAAGGATGTAATGTTAGAGACTTGATTGAGTTATGTGAGAGACTTAGTTCGTGAGTTACCTGGTACAAAGAGAAAGAGGAAGAAGAGCAAATGTGATGTAGAAATAGGGAGAAGAAGCAAGTGATAAGCAATTGTAAAGAGAGCAACAACAAAGTGTAGAACATAGACAAAGAGATGGAGGTATGCAGAATTAAAGACCAGGTAAACCAACACATTGAACCTTTTATGTATTAGGGGATTGTAGTCTCCTTTCAAGTAGTTGTCTGAAAAAGAGTAGGTTGGAGCCTAGTGTAGAGGGAGTAGGAGCTTCCTAGCAAGTAGTATCTTGCAAAAATAAATCAAGGTAGAAGCATCATGTAGGTTGAAGCCTACAAAAAACTATTGTAAAAGAGGGAGTACGAGCTTCCTAACAAGTTGTTGCTTGCAAAGTAGCAAAGAGGTAGATAGGAATTAGGAGCTTCCCTTTGCATCACAACAACAACAAATTTGTAGTCTTCCCCCTTTTGTTTCCACTTATATCTAGTGTCCACATGTGTTGTGTTTATATTTTTTATGCTATGGTTTATATGTTAAATGGTGTTTACATGTTAAACTTGTTATTCATATGCTTTATTATTGATTATAAAATAGTTCAAATAACTTTCATAAATAAAATTACAAGTTGTAAATTGATGTCCATGAATATACTATATTGATTCACTCTCCCCCCCTCCCTCTTAGTAAAGTTTCCAACACAAACTTTGTTTTTACCATCTCAAGTTGGAACTCAACTTCTTTAAAAAAAAATATGATGACTTTCTTATATCTTATCTTTCTTGTTTTTATAATGTTGAAGTGTGATATTAACAATCAACTTCTTTTCTCCTTCTTTGAACCTTGATTTATTTACTTTAGGTTGGGGCAAAAAGGAGGGTCAAGAAGTTGGAAGGGGGGGGCCTAGGGTACTTAGAGTTTCCCTTGAGTCATTTTCCTTGTCAATCACATTATCAATCTTGAGGGATAGGGTGATCAATTATCATTCAACTCGATTAAATCTTGTAATGGATGGTGAGTCAACATCACTTTGTCATCCTTGAGAGGTTAGTTTCAAGGCTTCCTTGATCCCTCACATTTTATATGACTTTATTAGTGTTTAGGTCATTTTAAAACTTTTTCTAAGACTCGTTTTCTATTATCTCATCTCTGCATTATGATCTTTGATTCGACCTCATGTTGGATATTTTTGTAATATAAATTCATTGAAAATAAATTTAGATTTTCATTGATTGGACAATTTTTATTATTTATAAAAAAAAATATTTGTTTTCCTCATTTTTTTTATTCTCCTATTTTTATTTGTTTTCCTCATTTTTTTTATTCTCCTATTTTTATTTATTTTCCCTTCTTTTTTCTCTTTTAGGATTTCATTTGCAATAGTATCAAGCTTTTAGGCCACAATTCCAAAAATGGTGTAATTTTAGGTATTTATTATTAAAAAAAAGTACTATTGATAGCCCCTCGTTTTAATTTGATTGTCAATTTTAAGATTTTGGTTGTTAGGACACTGGTTAGTAGACCATGATTTCAAAAAAAATCATTAATTTAGCCACAAGAAAAAGAGGGGTTGCTAATGGAAGCACTCAATTTTCAATTTGAGGGTTGATTTTACGATTTTGGTTACAATAGTACTAGTTGCTAAGTTCATGGTTTCAAATAGATATAATCTTAACCTAAAAAAAAAGTGTGTTGCTATCAGTTCTGATTTTCAATTCAAGGTTTTATTTTTTGGTTTTTGTTAACAACATTACAAGGCACTTAAGGCCATGGTTGCAAAAGGCAATAATTTAACCTCAAAAGAATGGGTTCTATTAGTAGCACCACCTTTTTATTTAGGGGGTGATTTTAGTGTTTTTAACTAAAAAGTGAGTTTTTAGGGCTAGAGATCTTGTTTTGAGGTCACAATTTTCATCAAGTTGGTAACTATTTTTACCTTGCTCTTGATAAGAGCTTGAGATTTTTTTGAACTGATGGAATTTCCTACCCATTTGAACATAAAACTAAATCTTGATCCTACAAAATTTAATACATAAAATTTTTAAATGGATGTACAAAGGCATTGTAAATTCAAATAGATAATCCCCATAAATGGAGTGTTAGGGATCTTTTCAAAAGTTGGCTTGGACACATAGATGTCAAATGGTCACATTTAAATGGTTGGTGTATTGTGGACTCCACTCTTGTTGTTCATTATTATGAGAATTGTTGCGAGGTTACAAGGGTTCTATCTGAGGTGATGGTAAAGGGATAGTGCAACGACTCTTCAATCCACCATTGTTTTAGTTATTCCTAGTTATGGTTGATAATGAATTATATTAGAAAGGCGACAATTCGTACAACTACCATTATGGCTAGAAGAGGGAGCCAAGGATCTATTTGATATTCCCACATTTCTTATTGAATTTAGGTACCTGTCTAATTCTGGTTAGCTCTACTATATTTTAACTTTTGGACCCCTTGTTTAGTTGACCTATGGGTTGTGGTTTGTGAGTTGTGTTCAATTTATAGTTGTAGATGGCACAGGTTGCATTCATTACAGTGGGTCTAGGTTTTTCGATTATTTTCCTAAGCAATCATTATGGGTTCTTCGATGTCCCAATGCCACCCTCCCCATCCACTAATCCCATCAACCTTTGGTTTTTCCTTGAGAATCTCCAAGACCTCTCCTGCTTCATTTGGTAGTCATTTGTATTATGTTTTCACCTCAATTCTCATGGTCATCTCTTACACCCATAAGCTAAGAAAAATGGGAGTTTTCCACTATTTAAAGGGATGTAGGCCCTCTCATCAAGGTGTCACTTGACGTACCCAAGGATTTGCAACTGAGAGCGCTATCCGCAAATCCAAGCAAGGATATTTGCAATCTATCTCCCATGATTCTCAAGTAGTTGTTGGCAAGCTAATTAACTTTATCATTCAAATTCACCATTAAGCCTTTGCCAATCAAATTGCGGTCAAATTCAAGAAATGAGTGGAGGCTATTAGGTTTCCATGATACAAGGATACAAAAGTGATATGTGCTATGGAGTTTTACTAACTAGCTAAAATGTTAGTTATTACTGTTTTAGAAATGCAAAGATAGCTTGATCTTGACTTTATCCCTGAGTCTCTTAACCATCTCAAGAGGCTTGATGCCAAATTCATTGTTCTCTGCAAGGTGGTATTTAGCCTCAACTTCAAAGTTTATGGTACTAGTGTTGGAAAAGAGGAAACAATTGAGTTTGTGGGTTCCGCTACTTCATAGGGTACTAGTTATAATCCCATCATCATTAAGGATGAAAAACATGGACAACAACCTTGCTTCATGGAGGACCAAGAGGCTTCTTCTCTGGCTAGTTCTCTTTTTGGAACTCCTTGATAAAAATAAAAATAAAAAGTGTTTGTGTCTTGCTTTTGTATTTACATTATTATATATATGGTTAGCTTGTATTTTACCAATCTTTCTAATTTTTTAGACAATCATAGACACTAGATGGTCATGACAATAGAATTTTTCAAACTGTATGGGTCCTTTTTTACTCTATGGATGATCTTGGGGCTGAGGGTTGGTTTCCATTTTGGTAAACCTCAACCTCTTTGAACTATACTTTTATTGATATAATTTAATTTTTTCTAGCTTACAACAAAAAATCAATGAAATAATCAAAATATAAATAAAATTTGGACTTACTAAAAATGACAAGGGATAACTTTGAACATATTGGAATGATATGAAATGAACTAGAATCTAAAGAATTCACCATTTGATATTATCACGATTTTTTTCTTGTGGTTGATCCAAAATAGTAATAAATAAGTATCTACATTATTAAATGAAATTTTGAAAAGCATGTAGCATTCTAATTTCAAAGAAGGTATTTTGAAAAACCTATGCACCTGTTGACGGTGTCAGATACCACCAACATACAGTCCCAATTAGACCTCGCACCGTTTGGAGTAAGAGCACCATCCAGAGTATCGGCCTGGCCACAATAACAATAAGGTTCATCTTGGTTTCAACAGATAGCATAAGATATTATATGCATAAACCTTGAATAAGCAAGTAAGTTGACATTGTGAAACACCGATTGCAATGTGTAAAAGTAGACCTTCATGAGAAGGAGACAAAAAGTAAGCCTCTAGAAGGAAGTAATAGTACTAACCTAAGAGAGACACATGAGAAAAGAAATCTTTGTTAGCTATCTAGCGAAATAGTTCACTTAGATGTAATAATCATTAAACCACATAAAACACACCTTCAACAAGATAAGTACCGAGGACACCAAATGGTTCAATTCCCCAGCACATGTGAATGAAACATCTATAGCAAACATCCAAAGAATATTCCTAAGACATTCACAATACATGCATGAAAATTTGTTGGTTCATCGAGCTTCAATTATAAGGTGAAATATCCAAGTACATAGTTATAATGATGAGACACTAGTTCCAATAGTGGAACATTGAGTCACTTCTTGCTTCTCCAAATAATAGTTTTATCTCCTATGCCAAGTAGAGAATTCAAGACTAGCTCTCCAAAGCTTAAGCCTCCAAAAGCCTCTTGCTTTAATTATGAAGTTGTTTTTGTAATAAGGGGAATGACCTTTCACATCCCCATGACTCTTGTATTACCCTCATGATTCTTGGACTTCTAATGTGTCCTTTGGATTTCTAAACAACTCTTGAACTTCTAATTACTTTTGGATTTCTACTAAAGGCATTTTCTCCATAAATGATTAAGTGACTTTTCATATTCCACATATGACTCTTGGACTTTCACACATTACATTTTTCCCTTTTCTTGAGAATACATCATTACATTCCACATGATGATGTGGCATGATACATGGAAACACGTTGACCATTATGATGAAACTTGTACTAGTTACAACATGATAATGATTACATGGACTTCATGATGAGGTAGCAATGCTAAGTTGTCTTGCTTGTTGTTTCATCTTGCATTCTTGATGGTGGATCTGATTTATGCTTCATATTTATGAAATAACTATATTGTTGCTCATCTTCACCCTCTAAATGGTCTTTGATCAATATATGTATCCTCCAAGTCATCATGCAATGTCATTTTCTATCTCGTTCCATGATCTGCTTCATGTCTTCGTGATAACACTCTTTTGTTCTTCTCCTCTGCAAGTGTTTCTTTGTGCTTTCTCCTTGTTGTCTACTCTTGAGCATCACCTTGTCATGATAGGAAGGTACTCTTTCCAATGAAAATAATTCATTATGAGGGAAGATCAATCTAACAAACATATATTCTATCACTACCTAGCTCATGAAATGATCATCTCATGATAAGCCTGTGAGAAGGTTAAAATAAAAAGGTTTGATTAGGAGGGTGCAGTCAAACTCTTCAAGGCTCACAAGGGGCATTCAAGTTGCACTTGTGCACTCAAGAAAGAGAGAGAGAGCTCAAGGGAATAGGAGCACACTCCAAAAATATGAAGGATTGAAGCTTCAGGCCTTCAAGGCATGCTCATGCGTTCAAAGAGACTAAGAAGGCGCACTCCGAAGAGACGAAGGAGTGAAGCTTCAGGCCTTCAAGGAGTGTGCATGCACTCAAAGAGAATAAGAGGACGCAAGGGTTCACTTTGAAGATACAAAGGAGAAATACTCAAGCCTTCAGGATGCACTCATGCGCTTAAAGAGGGTGCATTTCTTCGTGATGAAGGAGCGCACTCAATATTTAGGCTTCGTGACAACGCCATGCACTCAAAGGGAAGGATGAAGCTTCTTTCTTTTTGATTGTGCCATTTGCTCTAAGGATTCGTGCTTTGTGAGTGTGTGATGCACTCTAAGAGAAGAAAGAAGCTTCATGCTTTGTGAGTGCACCATGTGCTTAAGGAGGGCACAATTCTTTATGTCGAAGGAGTGCGCTCATAATCTCAAAGTGTGTTTTTTGTTCTAAAGTGTGCTTAGGCTCTCATAATGTTCTTTCTAAGGAAAGAAGGTCCCTGTTTGTCCAAAGTGTGCTTTTTAGAGGATAAAAGGTCCTTATTATTTTGAAGTGTGCTTTTTCACAGAGCGTTTGAAGTGCGCTTCATTGTCTCAAAGTGCGCTTCATTATTTTGAAGTGCACTCAGGCTTGGAAGGGTGCAGTTCTCTCCAACAATGGCTACTTTTTCATAGAATTCGCTTTTCACTGAGGGAGGTAGCATAAGGCTAGGTGATTCATCCTTAGGAAGTGTTAATGCACTGTGAAAGAGAGGAGACATTAGAAAATACTTAGTGCATAAGTATGGAAGGGAATATATGTAAATGAGGCTCATGAATAAGTTTCACTTATCACCTAGTAAGAGGATTAATTCCTTTAGAACTTGTGTTGAGTTGAAGGACCAAGAAGAATTCTCACAATGGCTAAGTGTGGGACCAATAGAGTAAGATAAATAAATGTATCATTACACGACTCAAACATGGATCAAACACATAAATGACATCAATATAAGCCAATGGAATGCACAAACTTATGAAAAATAGTCACACCTTAAAACAACAACAAAGTGACACTTATTTCTAAGTGCGACAATTGAAATGGCACATTACAACACTTAGAACCCAAGTTATGATAATTGTGGTGAATATGGCCAAAAGGTGCGCTAATCTGTAGGATTGTGTATGGCATATGTTCCAATGATACATAAAATTGTCTAATATAGAAAAGTGCGCCAAAGCTAACTTTGGTAATGTGAAAAGGTGTGACACATGCAAGAGTGACGACACTTGCAAATTGTGAATGACCTTGAAAGTGACACATTCCAGAGTGAATATAACATGAAAATGACACTTATTAAAGTGAAAACAAGAAAAAATGACAGCCACGAATGTGAAAGTGACACTTGTGAAAGCAAGATTGCGTAAAAGTGTCAATTGAGAAAACTCTTTCAAATAGAAGTACAAACGCAACCAATGTGAGGGCGATTTTCAATAAAAGTCTAAGATGATTGTTGACATGATTTAAACGTCGCACAGGCATTGTCTTGATGGATGGTGCTATGCATGTCCAAACTTACATAAAGGAAGTGTTCTCATGAACTCATCAAAGACTGAGCATGTGTGTGCAAGTGACTTGACAGTTTAAAACTAGGGAAAAGACGAACGCTTTACAAAACATCAAACGACCATGGAGTAACTATAAGACAATAGATCATAATGTCCTCAGTAGGCTCCAAAATTCAAGTATGAGCAAAATTTTCGAGCGTGTTGATCGCAGTGATAACACTTGAAGACACATTGGTAGAACTCCAACTTCTTTGTTTAGGTTTAATTCTCTAAGTGAAAGGTCTTAGTATTTCAGGAAGTATTGATTCATCTTATGGATTACCTTGGCTTCCCTACTTAGCCCGATTAGAGATATATTCCTCTCCATTCCCTTACTCAGTTAAAAAACCCAAAAAATATACCATATCACAATTTTTTAAATCTAGGAAAGGGTAATATGTGCAGCAATTTTAAGATATTCAGAGTATGAGTTTCATCTTTGGTGTTGCTCCCCTACCGGCAAGCTTGGACATTACCCAGATAGAGTCACTATAGAAGCACAAGCATTTCTCCATTGCCAGCGAGCTTGAACAATACCCTGGAGAAGTCACTTGCTTCACCTCCCTGCGTAGGAAGCCTTTCTCTTCTTTCACCCTTTATTTCTTTATTTAATAAGACTATGCTTCGACACTTATTTATTTTCAATGGGCAAAAGAGGGATCTCAACTTATTGAGAGTAGAGGAGGTTTATCCTTCAGAGAAGTATTTATATAACCTCTGGTATTGGTTTGCTCACTTTAGATTTCCCCCCTATCCTTTCTCTATTTGACTGGATCAGCAAGAAAAACACTATTTACTTACAATAACAAATTGAGGAATGAGGATTGTAAAATTGATATGGTTTTTATAGTTCAACCAAAGGATTTATGTTCAAGTGGATCGTATTTTCCATTTAGACATCATTGACTTTAAAGATATGTAAGCCCGATATAGAGAAGAGGTAACCGATTGGCCAATCATTTTTCACCATCACAACTGCCCCTTTTCAAGTTTGCCACATTGTCTTTTGAGCTGAACAAGAGCATATTTCATGCAAAGTTTTACAAAAAAAAAGGAAATTACATGAAAAAACATCAATATAAAACTGAAAAACAAAACAAATGGAGGAAGAACATAAAATAATATGCAAAATATACAATAAGAGAACAAACAAATGCAAAGACTCGATGAAGTGCATGGTGGAGGGTGGATGTGATGCAAGGGAAAATAAATGAAACTACGCCTACTCCTAACCTAATAGGCTAGAAGGTCGGGCTAAGTGTAATGATATTTCCAATGAAGCCACTGTAATTGGTCCTAGCCTGCAAACACAAAGATAAGAGAAATACAATTGATATATAAATGTAACAACCCTGGTGAAAAGTTCATGTAATCAAACTTAATAAAGGCAAAATAAGACCACGGGTAAGGGACACGTATTCCAAGTTGAATGTTGGGAAAATATATCCTAGTGGGCATCATTGGATGTGTGTTTTGGCTAAGGAAAATTTGTAAAGGCTAAGGCAAAGGCATTAAAAGGGAAAAAGGCACTTTGGCACATTTATTTATGAAAATAAAGGAAATTAGGAGAAAAGTAAGGTGAAAGGTCACAGGTTTCATGTGAGGATTAAATTGAAGGAAAATAGTGGAAAATGAAGAAATTAGAGGCCTCATGCATAAAAATACTTATGAGCATCAGTTCATGGCTTTTGTCAAGTTCAAGTTTGGATCTCTCTCATTATTCTCTCTCTCTCACTTTCTTGGTCACTTAGAGTTTTCTTGGAGCACTATAGTTTGGAGTAAGCAAAGGAAAAGCAAGCAAGGACCAAGGAAAGGAAAGCAAGATCAAGCAGCTTCAACATCAATACTTGTAGGTAACCTTTTGCATGTGTGATTTCCTAGCTGGTTTGGACATGCATGGCTTTGCATGTTGATGTATTGTTTTCTTGCTATCGGTGGCATGGTTTTGTTGGCTTATGACAGTGGATTTCAACCTAGACTAGCCATGGTATGTTGGGATTTTATTTTGGGTTTTAAGCTTTGGAATTGCTGGATGGATTTCGGATTCTGGGGTGGAGGTGGTCTCATGGTCCATTCCCAAAGGCCTAAGAATCCCTTGACCGGTTTTGGCAGGATACATGGTAAAGCCTAAGGGAGCAGCCTCGGTTTAGGTCCTAGTGATCCAAGTTTGGATTGAAGTAAAGCATAAGAGACAAGGAGATGGAAAATTCCTCAAGGATAGTGATGGATTCTGGATGGAATTCCAAGTTCTATTCGGTTGTGATCAGAGCATCGTTTTGGTGTGATCACAGTTTGATGAGGGTGGAGGTGATTTGACCTCTGGATTCCCTTGGTTGTTCTTGGATTGGTTTCTCTATGAGATCCCATATTCATGCTTAGAATATGGAACAGGGGTGACTAGATGAAATAGAAATTTGGTTCAGCCATGTCTATGGTCGAGTGGTACGTGGAAGTCCCGAACCTATTTGGATTTTCCTATGATTAATAAAATCTAAGTTCTCTTACTTTTGCACTGATTTATATGTGGCTTTAATGGTTGTCATATCTCTGATATTTACATGGTTTTATGTTGGTTATAAGCATGGTTGAATGATTGGTTCATGTCATGGTTGTTTCATGTATTTACTTGTAACTGTTAAATGGATGTGAGACCTAATTGATGATGTAGTAGTTCAATGGAGAAGGAGGTGACCCTTCTGGTTATGTTCCATAAGTTGTTTAAGTCATTTATGCTTTGCCTTGTATCATATACATGTAGGTTGCATTGATGCCAAGTGTTTGACAGAATGTTAGTCTCAGTTGGGGATGCTCATTCCTAGTCCTGAGGGTGATTTTTGATTGATCAGCATTGTTATTATGTTTTTAATGAATTCTAGAAGTTACAACAAGTTATGGGGAGAGGTCGGGATTCTAGGCTAAAAATGTGGCTTAAATCCTAGGGTCACTAGCACAGAACTAGCAATTTTGGTCCATAGTCGCTGGTAGGCAAGCCTATGAGAGTGAATTTGGGTTTCTGGTCACTCCCTTGCCCATAGCATGAGAGCGACTATGACCTAAGAGTTGCAGAATAGGAGTGGGACCCAGGGACAAACTGTCTGAGTGGCTGGCTTGTCTCTTGAGGATTTTGTTGATGATGTTGGATGACTATATGTGATTTTAGATCGATTCCATTTCCTTAAGGTGACATAGGAGGTCGAATCTAATTGTAGTAGCATCTCTCCTCATCTTTACCCCAGTTGGCATGGTTACTTTGGGTAGACCTAGGAGGGGGTGTTGCAGATTGGTATCGGAGCGGGTTGCGATCTCTTTGGGTCATATTTGATACCACAAATTGGTATCAGATCATGGTTTCACTCTCTTTGGGTCATATCTGGTGTTACAGATATGGGTGAATGTGTTGGTCATGCATGCATGTCAGTTGCGTGTGTGGCTCTTACACTTGCATTCCATGTGCTTGTTGCACTGCATCATATTGATCATGGTAGTAATAAGGTTATCATGAGGAACTTGATGTCAATTTTATGGAATGTATCATCATGAGTATATGACTGGCTATAAAATTATATGCATCTTGATTACATCCTTGTATGTTGGGTTGCGTTCTTAGTTATTTGATTACATGCATCAATCTTGTAGGTTGATTACAAGAATTGATTGCTTATGCTCGACTACACGCGGTTATGCGTATGTGTAGTTGATTAGGCATTGCTTATGTAGGTGGATAGTTGCTTGAGGCAATATGTATACCAGAGCAATGGTTGTCATGCATGAGGTCATAGCATGCATTGTTGATATGGCCTTGCATTGTTGACTGGACCCTAGTTAGTATGATGGTTATCCATTGATGCACTTATTGATATATGTCTATATGTTATTATGGTTATGTTGTACATGCATCACGTTGATTTGATGATATTGCAGACAAGGTATCCTCCCCAAGTTATGCTAAGGTAAGTTGATCTATGGTGATTTGGTTTAGCTGACATAGTTTGCCTTGCAAAAAAGAGATTAGATGGCTAGCAAGGTGGTAGACTACATAGAATCTCCCTATGCATCAAATGGGTAGCGTGGTGTGGGGCACTCTTCTGACTTGGCAGAAACATTGAGAAGCCTGAAGGAAGAAATGAGCTGCAAAGCAGACAATGAAAAAATCATGCAGGCACAAGAGAAACAAACAGAGGTGAATGTGATATTACTTCAGAGTTTGTCAGGTTTACAGCGACAGAGACCTCTTTAGATCAAGCATGGACATGAGGACATAACTAATGGGGCATATGGCAGCTGGTCTCATAGTATATATAGGTCAGATATAGTTGACACTATTAGATATGGCAGGATGTTGGACACTCTGGATAGGAGGGGTGATAGATATAGGTATTACTCTAGTTCTAGTTTTGATAGACATCATGATTGTCATCATTACCATCCGTACATGAGGAATGATAGGGGATACTTGTCGGATGATTTCAAGAAGGAAAATCCACCTACCTTTTATGGAGACATGAAGAAATGGTAAGATGCAAAGGCTTGGTTTCTTGGCATGAGGAAATTCTTTAGATTGCATGATTACTCAGAAAACATGAAAGCAAGGATAACCCTTTTCAGTCTCAAAGGTAAAGCGAATATTTGGTGGGAAGGCGTGAAGAATATAAAGGACATACATGAGGATGATTTGAATTGGCATGTGTTTGAAAGGCTCTTCAAGAAGAAGTACTTGTCTGAGAGGTATTATGATGACAAAGTTAAGGAGTTTTATGAGTTGCGGATGGGTTCTATGACAGATGAGGAGTATACTAGCATATTTTTGGAGTTGTTGAGATATGTGCCTTACGTCAGAGAGGAGAAGGCCAAGGTTAAGAGATTCATTAGTGGATTTCCAGTTGCATACATAGACCGGATTGAGTTTGACAAGCCTAGATCGTTGGAGGAGGCCATCTAAAAGTTGAAGCATTGTTATGAGTAGTTGAAGCACAACATTGAACCAAAACATGACTTGATGAGAAATGACAAAGCTAAAGGAAAATGGCCACCAAAGCGAGGAAGAACTCAAGATGCAAGTGAGAAATATAATGTAGTTCCTTACAAGAGATTCAATACAACTGAGAAAGGACATGGAGACCAGTAGGCTAGAGGCGGTGGTAGGGAACCATTGCAGTGTTGGATATGTGGTAAGGATCATTGTAAGAGGGATTGTCTGCAGTATTAGAGTGGTAGTAGACCCTAGATATACAGTGCTCAAGAGGTGCATACAGTTGGTGATGTTGGTCATAGTATTCCTTGGATCTATGTAGTTGTGGACAATAAGCAGGCAGATCATCAAGCATAGATCATTGAGATGGACGTAAGCTTTGTTATCAAGTTGTTTCTATTTTGATTGATCCTGGTTAAAACTATAGTTATATTAATCCTGACTTGATGGATAAGTGTGGTTTGAGAAAAGAAGTGCATGCATAATCTTGGTTGGTACAGTTGGCTACAGGTACAAAGAAGTGAGTTCACCATTGGGTAAGAGCTTGTTCATTTGAGTTAAATGGTATGCCTACAACAACACATTTGAATGTAATTCCATTGGGATCGTATAATATGATTTTGGGTATGGATTGACTATACCTTCACAGAACCAAAGTGGATTTCTTTGACAAGGCCATTGAGTGTGTCGATGATAGTGGGGAAAAGAGGACCTAGCAGGGAAAGAAGAAGCCTAAATCAGTGAGGATGGTTACCACTATGCAAGCAAAGCATAGTTGTAGAAAAGGTTGTGTGATGTTTGTAATACACATTTCCAGTGACAAGGGTAAGGAGGTTGAGGTTGCCGATGTGTTGAGCAGGTACCCATTTTTGCATCAGTTTCAAGATGTATTTCCTGAGGACATTTTAGAGTTGCCACCTCAAAGGGAGGTAGACTTTTCTATTGAGTTAGTGCCAGGGACAACTCCAGCATCAAAAGCACCTTTCAGGGTGAACACACCCGATTTAGTATATTTGAAGTTGCAACGAAAGGAAAGGTTGGGAAAAGGATACATCAGACCCATTGTATCACCTTGGGGCACACCAATGTTGTTCGTGAAGAAGAAATATGGTACTCTTAGATTGTGCATTGATTACAGGCAGTTGAACAAGGTAACGATCAAGAACATGTACCCTTTGCTGAGGATAGATGATTTGTTTGATCGGTTAAAAGGAGCAACAATGTTCTCTAAGATCGACTTGAGATTGGGATACCATCAGGTACGCATTAAGGAGGAGGATATATTCAAGACTACATTCAGGACCAGGTATGGGCATTATGGGTTTGTTGTTGTTCCATTCAGTTTGACTAATGCTCCAACTACATTGATGTGTTTGATGAATAGTATGTTGCATCCTTATTTGGACAAGTTTGTTATTGTATTCATTAATGACATACTTGTATATTCTAAGTATGGGGAAGAACATGTCGAACATTTAGCAACATTGTTGGGATTGCTAAGAGTGCATCAATTATATGCTAAGCTTAGCAAGTACAACTTCTTTCAGACTGAGGTACACTACTTGGGACATGTTGTCTCCAAGGAAGGCATAGCAGTAGATCTAGAAAAGATAGGGGCCATCATGGAACGGGAAGCTCCTAAGAATGTAGATGAGGTGAGATCATTCATGGGATTGGCAGGTTACTACAGGAGGTTCAACACGAACTTATCATCCATTGCATATCCTATCACATCATTGCAGAGGAAAGGTAAGAAGTTTGAATGGATGACAAAATGTGAAGATAGTTTTGAGTAGCTTAAATTGTTGTTGACACATGCTCCAGTACTAAAGATTGCGGATCCAAACACAGAGTTTGTAGTGTGTACAAATGCTTGCAAGAGGGGACTTGGTGGAGTTCCCATGCAAGAAGGATAGGTAGTGTGCTATGAGTCATGAAGATTGAATGAGCACGAGTAGAACTATCCAATGCATGATCTTGAGCTAGCGACGATTATACATGAATTGAAGATGTGTAGACATTATCTTCTGGGTAGGAGGTTTATATTGATGAGCAATCACCGTGGGTTGAGGCATTTGTTTGACCATTTGAATCTAAATTCCAGGCAAGCTAGATGGTTTTCTACCCTTAGTGAGTTTGAATTTGAGATCAGATACATCAAAGGGAAGGAGAACCGGGTTGCAGATGCTCTTAGAAGGAAGATACAAGTAAATCACATAGCAGTTATAAGCTCCTAAGGGATAGAGTTACAGGATATGATCTTACAGATAGGACATCGGGATGACAAATACATGGAAATCATGCACAAGTTACAGCAGAGTACATGCACAAGTACAAGTTTAGGTGCAAGTGTAGGTACAGGGGATCAAGATGCAGAATATCGTCTCAGGACAGATGGCTTGGTGAGGTTTTGAGACAAAGTATATGTGTCAAATTGCAGTGAGATCAAGAAGCTAATCTTGAGGGAGTTTCATGTGAAACCATATTTGGGTCATCCAGGATATCAGAAGACATTGATAACAGTGAATAATTTTTACTATTGGCTGAATCTAAAGAAGGAAGTAGTACAGTTCGTGGCTAGAAGTTTAGACTATCAACAGGTAAAGGCAGAATGTAAGCATCCAAGTGATTTACTATTGCCAATAGCGATTCCAAAATGGAAATGGGAGGTCATTTCCATCGATTTCATCACAAGTCTTTTGAGGACAATGAGGCAGTATGATTCTATTATGGTTGCGGTTGACAGGTTAAGCACGGTAACTCACTTCGTTCCAGTGAAGACTACATATTCAGCCAATGAGGTAGAACATGTGTTCATCAAAGAAATAGTGAGACTACATGGTGTTCCAAGGAAGATTGTGTCAGACAGGGTTGCATATTTCACTTCAAAGTTTTAGAAGGAGCTATTTTCAGGCTTGTGTACAGAGTTGGCCTTCAGTACAACTTATCATCCATAGAAAGATGGTCATACAGAGAGGGTCAACAGGATCTTGGAAGATATGCTAAGAATGTACATGATGCACCAGCAGAGGAAATGGGAGGAGTATCTTCCATTGGTGGAATTTTCATACAATAATAGTTATTAGGAATCCTTGAGGATGAGTCCTTTTGAGGCATTGTATGGACAAAGTTGTAACACTCCCATCAACTAGTGTGATTCATTGAACAAGGTACTTATTGGACCAAATATGTTGGCAGACATGGAGCAGGAAATGCAGGTTATAAAGAAGAATCTAAAGGCAGCATAGGATAGACAGAAGAGTTATGCAGATCACCACAGGGTGTTTAAAGAGTTTTAGGTTGGGGAGCATGTGTATTTGTGCATCAAGCCCAAGAAAATCTCTTTGAGGATTGGTTCATGTGCCAAGTTGGCACCATGGTATTGCAGGCCTTTCGAGATCCTTGAGAGGATTGGACCAATGGCATATCAACTTGCACTACCTCCAATAATGAAAATCCATGATGTTTTCCATATTTCATTGCTTAAGAAGTATATAAAGGATGTTGATCATGTTATTGATTGGTCTGTATTGCAGGTGTAGCAAGAAGGAGAGTTATAGCCGGAGCCTCAGTTCATATTGCAGCGGAAACATCTCATGCTCAGGAACAAAGCCATAGAGAAATTTAATGTGTAGTGGAAGCACTTTAGGCCTGAAGAAGCTACATGGGAGATGGTGGATTAGATACGGGCCCTATATCCTTCATTGTTTTCCGGTTGAGGCAAAGCATTTTTGGTTTGGTTTTAGGTTATGGTTGGCATATGTTTTGTTGATGTTGTTATATTTGTATATGTATATGTATATAGATGTAAATATCGCCATGAGCTAAGTTATAAAGCTCCAATAAGTGGTATGGTTATTATCTTGTCATGTTGTCATGATTTTTTACTTTTGAGCAGTTTATTCATTGTAAATAGTGCAATGAGATAAGTTATAAATCTCCATAGGCAGTATGTTTATTTTCAATGGTTTTGGTGTGGTTTAACACTAAGGACAGTGTTCCCCAAGGGGGAGGGTTCTGTAACAACCTTGGTGAAAAGTTCAAGTAATAAAAGTTAATAAAGGCAAAATAAGACCACGGGTAAGGGACACATATTCCAAGTTGAATGTTGGGTAAAGATATCCTAGTGGGCATCACTGGATGTGTGTTTTGGATAAGGAAAATTGGCAAAGGTTAAGGCAAAGGCATTAAAAGGAAAAAAGTCACTTTAACACATTTAATACGAAAATAAAGGAAATTAGGAGAAAAGTAATTTGAAAGGTCACGGGTTGCATGAGAGGAGGAAATTGAAGGAAAATACTGGAAAATGAAGAAAATAGAGGCCTCATGCATAAAAAGGATCCTTAGGATCAGTTTATGCCTTTTATCAAGTTCAAGTTTGGAGCTCTCTCATTATTCTCTCTCTCACTCTCTTGGTCACTTAGAGTTTTCTTGGAGTACTCTAGTTTGGAGCAAGTTCAAGTTTGGAGCTCTCTCATTATTCTCTCTCTCACTCTCTTGGTCACTTAGAGTTTTCTTGGAGTACTCTAGTTTGGAGCAAGGAAAGGAAATGAAAGAAAAGGAAAGGGAAAGCAAGCAAGGATGGAAAGTAGGATCAATCAACTTCAACATGAATACTTGCAGGTAACCTTTTACAGTTGTGATTTCCTATCTAGTTTAGACATGCATGGCTTTGCATATTGGTGTATGGTTCTCTTGTTGCCGATGACATGGTTTTACTGGGTTATGACAGTGGATTTCAGCCTAGCCTAGCCTTTTTCTAGATGCCATGGTATGTTGGGATGTTATTTCATTTTTTGAGCTTTGGAATTTTCAGATGGATTTCGAAATCCGGGGTGGAGGTGTTCTCATGGTCCATTCCCAAAGGCATAGGAATCCCTTGAATGGTTTTGGTTGGATACACAGTAAATCCTGAGGGAGCAGTCGGTTTAGGGCCTAGTGATCCAGGTTTGGATTGCGGTAAAGCATGAGCGACAAGGAGATAGAAAATTCCTCAAGGATAGTGATGGATTCTGGATGGCATTCCAAGTTTCGTTTGGTTGTGATCGGAGGACTGATTTTGGTGAGATCACGGTTTGATGAGGGTGGAGGTGGCTTAACCTATGGATTCCATTAGTTGTTCTTGGATTGGTTTTTCTATGAGATTCCACATTCATGCTTGGAATATGACACGGGGGTGACTGGATGAAAGAGAGATTTGGTTCAGCCATGTCTATGGTCGAGTGGTACGTGGAAGTCTTGAACCTGGTTGGATTTGCCTATGATTAATAAAAGCTAAGTTCTTTTATTTTTGCACTGATTTATATATGGAGTTAATGGTTGTCATATCTCTGATATTTATATGGTTTTATGCTGCTTATAAGCATGGTTGAATGACTGGTTCATGTCATGGTTGTTTCATATATGTACTTGTAATTGTTAAATGGATGGGTGCAAGACCTAATTGATGACTTAGTAGTTCAATGGAGAAGGAGTTGATCCTTCTAGTTATGTTTCATAAGTTGTTTTAGTCATTTATGCTTTGTCTTATATCCTAGACCTGTAGGTTGCGTTGATGCCAAGTGTTTGACATAATGTTAGTCCCGGTTAGGGATGCTTAGGCCTAGTCTTGAGGGTAAATATTGATTGATCAACATTGTTATTATGTTTTTAATAAATTCTGGAAGTTACAACAAGTTTCAGGAAGAGGCCAGGATTCTGGGTTAGAAAAATGGCTTAAATCAAGGGGTCGATGGCACAAAACTAGCAATTTTGGTCCACAATCACTGGAAAGCAGGCCTGTGAGAGCAACTTTGGGTTTCTGGTCACTCCCTCGCCCATAGCATGAGAGAAACTATGGCCTAAGAGCTGCAGAACAGAAGTGGGACCCAGGGACAGGCTGTCTGAGTGCCTGGCTTGTCTCCTGAGGATTTTGTTGATGATGTTGGATGACTGTATGTGATGTTCCATCAATTCCACTTCCTTAAGGTGACATAGGAGGTCGAATATGATTGTAGTAACATCTCTCCTCATGTTTACCCCGGTTGGCATGGTTACTTTGGGTAGATCTAAAAGGGGTTTTACAATATTAATGTGCAACATAAAAATGAGAACTTTAATATCTTTCACAAAAATAGAAGTTCTTCCTTAAAGAAAGAAAGATGTGTCAAGCCATTTGACTTTACCCAACCTTCCACCTTTCCTTTTTTATAAGAGAAAAGGTCATACAAACCTATACAACTCCTTGTGAAAACACATGCATATGTGTTGTTCTCCTTAGAAAACATCAAGAAAGATAGAAATATGTTATTAGCGTAAGGGCTTGCTAGGTAAGATGCTTCTAACTGATGATAGATTGGATCATGGAATTTGAAACAATGCTCTTGAACATCTTGAAATCCTTGAGAGAAATAATTTCCAATCAATAGTGTGGAATTAGGATGAGAATCTTGTGAGGGAAAATAAGTATTATCATATATAGAAACCTTGTCAAGATAGTGAGGGCCTGACATAACCATCAACGGAGGTTGAAGTACCTCAACTGCTTGACAAGTATCTAAATATTGAGATGATAAACCATAAGGTCGGTTGATACCAAAAAAACATCAGTATGTACACTAGTGGGAAAATGATAAATTGAATGACATTTGTTAGAACAAGAACCATGGTAATATATGTTGATTAAGGCATAAGAGTCTCAGTTAGGAAACATTGAAGATAGATCACTTTAAACAACTTTACAAATGCTTCGAACAAAAGAATCATCTTCCTCATATGTTGAATGTGATACACCATCTACTTGTGACTTGCTACAACCCGGACTGACATCATAATCATTATAAAGGAATGCCAATATGGAAATCACATGAAACCAAATAAGATGTAGTGGATGAAAAAGAGGAACTTGATTCAGCAGATAATACAGGCATCCGTTGATACTCAAGAGGAGATTAGGTGCCAAAATGAAAATGATTAACATCAAGACATTCACAAGAAGGAATAGGAGTTTATTACCTTTGAAAGCATCTGATATGTATGAATCCTTCGGCCAAAGATAACCTTTAGAATGATCAACTTAACAACTTCGCTCTTCCATGAAAGGTATACATTCAAAAACTAAGTTTGATACAAGATATTTACATGAAGGATGATCAATTAAAATAGAATCTTTAATCTGGCCGTAGAAAAAATCTTGAAATTTGAAAAATCTATATCCAAATTAACAAACATCTTTCAAGGAGGAATTTGCATTCAGTGAAACCATGCAAAGAAAAGAATTTTGTGAGAAGATCCAGATTTGACTTATTTTAGGAATCTTACTAGAGTTGCGAGGACCTGACATAACCATCAACAAAATTTGGAGTGCCTCGACTCCCTGATGAGTCCCATAACTTTCGAGAATCATAGAATTGCATTTTGAAGATTGAATCAAATCATGCATGGTGTATGGAAAACTACCACCAGTAAATTCAACAAATCACTATTATCTGAATGAAAACCATCTACATCATTTATTTGAGCAAAATCTACATCTTCGACAAATAGATTACCTAAGCCAAAATATTCTTCTAATTGCACATATAAAGATGGATAAATCGGACAAATCTCGTGAGTAACTTGGATAGAAGATTTTTCATCATGCAACGTTGGAAATGATAAGGAATGGAATGGATACTTGATAAGTTGCTTACCTTATTCTTCATCATGGATGACCTCACTACCTTGTGTAAATTCAAAATCCAACTCATTAGATAATAAATTTGAAGAGCACGGAGTATCTCCTTCAAAAGTTAATGCATTACAAACAGTAGAACGCAAGGGATAGTGAGGTGAAGAGGAAGTTTCCATAAGAACATTTTCTTGGACTAAACCAGATTTGAGGTCTAAATATTCCAAAACAAAATCTTCTTGAGAAATCAAAAGATCAAATGGTGCACTTAGGAAACCATCATCATATATAATAATGGATTCAGAATCATCAGGATGATGATTGTCCAAGACTTCATATTGATTAAGCAAATTAACTTTATTTGATTCATCACCGAGATTGTTAGATTCAAAATCAACCAAGGATGGAATAACATATTATTGACACGATTATTTTGAAAAAGAGAAAAAAGATCAAAAGAATCTTCACTTTCCTTCTCGTCTACCTATGAAGAGTGATTTCCTTGCACCTGATCACTGTTTGGATTTGGAATAGATTAATCAAGCAAATCATGGGGCAAGGGATCATGAGAAATAAATGATAGAGGATGACAAGAATTCAAATCAGATTTAAGACTAGAGTTATGAGTGTCAATACCATCTGGAGAAATCAAGAGATTGGTCGTCACCTTGGGTTCCATGGACCATTCCAAGGTTTCCTCCATTGTATCTGAATCATGAAAAGTGGGAGAAGGTTGGGAAGATGGATTAGGAATTTGATTTCCAGATTCCCCAACTTAAACATTATCCCAAGGAGGCACCCAAATTGGTATTATAAAAGGAGGAGGACAAGGAATGAAATGAATAGTAGGTCCCTCCTATGGAATTAGAGGCGTCTCACAATCTACAAAAATTGGGGGAACATAAACATCAGGGGGTTTAGATTTGTCGTGTAAAGAGATTCAAACGAAACTTTCAAACTTCCTTTTAAGGAAACCCCAATCTAAATTTCCCCCAGGAAACTCACAACATAAGTGAAGAAATCCATTAGAAAAATATTCAATTGATTCATTCTAAGTTGATTGATTCTTTTGAAAATATCTTGGTAATGATACCTATTAAAATATTAATGAATCTCCTTGAGGAAATGATAAAAAGAATGAATAAAGGCATACGTTAAGGTGTGACACCATTGACTAACACAACCTTCAAGAGTGAGGAAGAAAAGCACACAAGAAATATTTTCATCATCGACTTCATAATATTCACAAAATTTAAGAAAATTGGAAATGTGCTCCACTATGGATGTTCCATCCTCACCATCAAATTTCAATTGAGACAAGTCATAAAGAAGCTTATCAAGGATTAAAATTTGACCATTGGATAAAATTGAGAAACACCCTGGGAGTATGATTTTAGGATATTCAATCAAAGATAAGAGATTCAACACAGACTCAAAGGGCATAGGTTTTCATTTGGCCCTCCTTCTAGCAGCAGCATGTTGACGGTACTGGATACGACCAACATATAGGGGGTCTCCCCGATGTGAAGTCCTAATTAGACCTCATGTTGTTTGGAGTAGGAGCCTATCCGAAATATCATCCCGACCAACGTAACGTAAGGTTTGTCTTCATTTCAACAGATAACATAAGAGATTATATACATAAACCTTGAATAAGCAAGTTGACATTGTGAAACACTAATTGCAATGTGTAAAAGGAGACCTTCACGAGAGGGAGATAAAAAGTGAGTATGTATAAGGAAGTAATAGTACTAACCTAAGAGAGACACATGCAAAAAGAAAGGTTCGTTAGTTATCTAGTGAAATAGTTCACTTGGACACAACGATCATTAAACCACATACAACAAACCTTCAATAAGATAAGTACTAAGGCCATCGAAATAGTTCAATTTCCTCATTACATGTGAACTAAACATATATAGAAAACATCCAAAGAATAGTCCTAAGACATTCGCAATACATGCATGAAAATGTGTTGGCTCATGGAGCTTCAATTATAAGGTTAAATATCCAAGTACACAATTACAATGACGAGACACTAGTTCCAATAGTGAAACATTAAGTCACTTATTGCTTCTCCAAAGAATAGTTTTCTCTCCTATGCCAAGTAGAGAAGCCAAGAATAGCTCTCCAAAGCTTAAGCCTCCAAAAGCCTCATGCTTCAGTTATGAGTTTGTTTTTATAATAAAGGGAATGACCTTTCATATCCCCATGACTCTTGAAATACGCTCATGACTCTTGGACTTCTAATGTGTCCTTTGGACTTCTAAACAACTCTTGACCTTCTAATGACTTTTGGACTTCTCCTAAAGACATTTTCTCCATATATGACTAAGTGACTTTTCATATTCCACATTGTTGGAAATACTGAAGGGGGGGGGTGGGTGAATCAATATTCCTTGGCAATTAACACTTTTAAATATTTTCAGAGCATTAGTTAATCTTCAATTATTATTAATGTTTATGCAATAATAATAGTAAATAAAATAACATAGTAGGCACAATAATTTCTTTAATCTTCAGCCCCAACTGAAATGAAATCAACAACTTCCTAGAATTCTAGAAAAGCATCCATCTCTAGCTCCCACTGGAAGGACGCCCCAACACCCTAGTTTCTTTAGTAATCAACTGAATGGATGCCCCAACACCCTAGAGAGCCACAACTCGCCCTAGCACCACCCTACCACCCTGAAGTGTTCACAAGCCCCAACCTGTAGGCGACTTCATACACCTACCTAGTACCTCCCTACCACCCTATAATGACTGAAATAAGACAAGACTATGGATTCCCAAACCAGGGACAACAATCCATGACACAATAAGATGTACAATTATTTTTGTGTACTTGACCAAATACCCAATCACTTTATGACCTGCAACCCAACCATGACATCATCCCAACAGTGACTCGTATACCTCCCAACACTGCCTCTTCAACTCTAGGCATAATGACTCTTTTACAATCTTTACAATGACGACTCCTTAAGAAATGACTATTTTACAACTTTACAATGATGACTCTTTTACAAATGACTCTTTTACAATTTTACAATGATGACTCTTGGCCTTAACAATACTTCACGATATTTGGATGGCTATCATGTCTTCAAGGATGTCCCGCTGCAATGCTTCCTTGATTTGATACTTATGCTCTTGAATTATTTCTTGATGTTGTACATGAATCTTCTTCTACCTGCATGCAAATTTTGCTCGGCGAAACCAATCCCAAAACAAAACAAAATACCCTTCAACTTACCTCTGCCTGCAAAACACATGTAAGTGCATAATAATGAATAAATTATAATTATAATTATAATTATAATGCGTACTTGATGTGTGCTTGTCACTTTTGTTGTTGACTTGTTGCAACAGTAGACAAAGACTCCCACTCTTGATATAGGCCTGGACTCTATGCAAGACTATATCCAAAACTGACCTAAAGATATATACAATAAAAAACCAATGACAGACCCTAGACTTGTGATGGACCAAGTTCTAAGTACAACAACAGAGACCATTCTATCAACTATGAAAAGACAAGTAATATGAACTTACAACATCATGTATATTTAGAAGACTTGGTGTAGCATCAAGAATATGTAGTATCAAGAATAGGACATCCGAAATGTGGTATCAAAACTAATTGTGACACATAGAGATATAGTGATATAACCAAGACCCTGTATATACTTACATTGTCCTTCAAAAACATATGTCAGAGATGATACTCAAAATTCAAATGTAAACATTAATCATACATACCTTGATGTAGGAGACTCACCCTTGATTGTTGATGTGTGGTCCTTACTGCAGTGATCCTTGAATGTATAATTTTTTTTGGTTTCTAGGAGCTCGATATTGAATCTGTTGTATCTATGTAATTTTGGATCTGCATGGTCTGAAATTTCGTCCAGTGGTAGCCCTCTGAGTCCTCTTTCCAACCCCACAGATGTGATCAAGATTGGATTCTTCAAGAAAGAGTTATGGGCAATCTCCCATGATGACATGATTATAGACTGGTTTAGTATAGAGAACTTATACGAAGTGCCACGTGTCATTGTTGCCACCTTCGTCCCTGAAAACGATACGCAACAAACTAAAGTCCATCCTATTTCTATCACAATTTACGAAATTTGAATCCAATGCTTAGAGAGAAAGTTATAATTATTTTCCCAACGTCACCTATTGACATGGAGTTTGGGAGTCTGCAAAAACCCTAACTTCCTCAGATCATATATCCGAAAATATAGTGAAACAAGATCTGAAATTAGGTCACGAGATTCATCGAGATTTCAGGTCAAATGGGTTTTAGTTTCAACTTCTAAAGCTTCACATGAAAGAAGTTATAGCGAAACTTCCACGATGACCTGTTTGAAGCCACACAATCCCTACAAGAGCAGGATATGAGGGTCACTATTTATATGAATCTCTTGATTTGAGAGGGTCCCCAAAAAGTGAACGTTGGAGGGATTTTTTTTTACTTAATTATTGACTATTCAATGACCACAACCAATTATGAGTGCCATGCCACAACCCCATAGGGTTTTAGCCCACTAACTGGGGTTACTAACTTCAAACATGAATATCTCTCGAACCATGAATAATTACGTGGCATGCCATATATCAACGAAAATATCTCAACGAGTAAAATCCATATAGAAGATCCTTGAATAAGAATAGAGTAATTTGTCAAGTCAAAATTCCCATTCAAGATTGGGGTAGCACCTGGTGCTGCTTGGGTTGACATCAATGACAACCATTGATCAAAAATCTCCCCCTTTGGCATTGATGGCTACACAAGTACTCCACATGTGATCATGACACCTCTTCCTACTAACTTCTATCCCTCTTTGGAATCAATGGCAAAGGATAACTCCCCCTGACAAACTATCATCCTGCGGACCTATACACACCTCCACTCCCCCTTTATACTTAGTTAGATAAGAGAAAGATTCTAATGAGAACTTGGGAGAATCCCAAGCTTTTAGCAAAGATACTCAAATTATTCATGAGGTAATGGTCTGGTAAATATGTCAACAATTTGTTCCTTTGTTCCAAAATATTCAAGCTTGATATTCTTTTCAGTGACCTACTCTCTTATGAAATGATATTTGATCGGAATGTGCTTTGTTTTGGAATTCATCACAGGATTTTTGGAGATACTGATGGCACTAGTGTTAGCGTAGAATATGGGAATAGGCTCATCAAACTTAACTTGAAGGTCTTGCAAGGTTTGCTTCATCCAGAGAACTTGAGTACAACAAGTTGTTGCCGCAATGTATTCTTCTTCCGTTGTGGATTACGAGATTGAACACTGCTTTTTACTTAACCATAAGACAAGGCAACCACCTAGGTAGAACGATGCTCCATTGGTACTTTAACGATCATCACAATTCCTGCCCAATCTGCATTTGTATAAGCTTGGATGACCAGATCATTTCCTTCGGGATACCAGAGGCCATTTCCATTGTGCCCTTAAGATTATGAAGAATTCTTTTGACGGAAATGATATGAGATTCTTTTGGTACTGCTTGGAATTGTGCTACTTGTCCAACTGCCTGCACCACATCTGGCTGGGAGGCTGTCACATATAGGAGACTACCAATCATGGATCTATACAACCTTTGGTCCACATCCTTTAATGAGTCTTCTAAGCTTAACTTGCAACATGTTACAATGGGGGTAAGGACTGGCTTGCAATCTTCCATCTAGAATTTCTTGAGGATTTCTTTTACGTACTTGGTTTGATATATGAATATTCCTTTATCCTGCTGAGAAATATAAAGCCATAAAAAGTATGTTAGTTCGCCAAGCATAGACATTTCAAACTGACTTTGCATTTTTGTGGCAAAATCTTTACTTCATATGTCATTACTACTTCCAAAGATTATATCATCCAAATATACTTCGATAATTGTTAGGTTATCTCGATCCACTTTCACATAAAGATTGTTGTCAGCACTTCCTTTCTTGAATCCCTGTTGATGTAGATATCTATCAAGACGAGCATACCAAGCCCTAGAAGCTTGCTTGAGACCATATAGAGCCTTCTTTAATTTGCAGACGTAGTCTTCTTTGTCAGAGAGCATAAAACCTTCAGCTTGTTTAATGTAAACTTCTTCCTCCAATTCACCATTTAGAAAAGTTGACTTAACATCCATTTGGTAGACCTTGATTTTTCTTGATCAAGTATAAAAGAGAAACATCTTGATAGCTTCCATTCTAGAAATAGGAGAAAATGTTTCTTCAAAATAGATTCCTTCAACCTTTGCATATCCTTTGCAAACTAATCTTGCCTTGTTCCTGGTAACCTGTCCGTCCTCATTCAATTTGTTTCTGAAGACCCATTTAGTTCCAATAAAAATTTTATCCTTTGGTCGTGGAACCAATTCCCAAGTGTCATTCTTCTCAATTTGATCCAGTTTTTCATTCATAGCTGGTACACAATTTTCATTTTGACTAGCTTCCTCAAAATTGCTAGGTTCAAAAGTCACTAATAGAGCAAGATGGGCTTGTTGTGATGAACGAAATTGTCGACTTCTTCTTGTTCTAATTCCTTCAATTATGTTGCCGATGATTTGATTTGATGGATGATTCTTTTGACAACATTCTTTTAAAAAAAATGGAGAATTTTCTTGTACATCATGCTGATCATTTCTTATTTCCTCTTGGTTCATTGTTGTTTCCTTATTTGATTGGTCTTGTTCTAGAGATTCTTCTTCATACTTCACAGATTCTAACTCCAGCCCCTCATATTTTCTTGGAGAGATGATCTCATTGTTATCCTTTAGAACACAATTTTCGTCAAAAGTAACATTTATGCTTTCAACTATTTATTTTCACCTCAAATTGTAGCATTTATAAGCCTTTATTTTGCATGAATAACCAACGAAAATACATTCGTCAACACGGGAATCGAATTTTCCCAAATTTTGTTTGTTGTCTTCTCTATTGATGTAGCATTTACTTCCAAATATTTTGAAGTATTTGACATTAGCAGGTCTTCCTTCCCATAGTTCATACGGAGTCATGATACAGTTGTTCCTGAGCAGGCCTCTATTTAATAGAAATATGTCAGTATCAATTGCTTGAACCCATAATTTATCATCTAAGTTTAAGTCCTTTAACATTGTTCTAGCCATTTCCTATACGGTTTTGTTATTGCTTTCAATAACTCCATTCTATTGTGGTGTTCTGGCTGTTGAGAATTTCCTTTTTATTCCATTTTCATCACAGCATTGCCGAAATGCTTTGGATGTGAATTCTCTGCCATTGTCTGATCTTAGACATTTGATCTTCAAATCAATTTCATTTTCGACCAATTCCTTGTAGATTTTGAAACACTCAAATGCCTCAGAAATTTTCTTTAGGAAACCAGCAGATGTCATTCTGGTGTAATCATCTATCATTAACATAAAGTATAATTCGTCGTCTAATCCTTTTGTTCTCATAGGACCACATAGATCAGTATTTATTGATTCCAATGTACATGATGCAAAGTGTTCCTTTGTCTTGAATTCGACTTTTATCTGTTTGTTATGCCGACAAGATTCACACGTCATATTGGAAGGTTTCGAAATTTTTGGCATTTCTCTAACTGCTTCCTTTTTGTTGATCTTGACCAGATTGCCGAAATTTATATGTCCCATTCGTTTGTGCCATAACCAACTCTCATCTTCTTTTTCCAAGAAACACCCTTTAGGTGTCTCATCCAAAATGTATATGTCATTTGGAGCTCTACTTGCTGTAGCCATAATTTTACCAAACTTGCCTTTCCTGATTTCACATTTCTTCGAGTTGAATAGCATCGTGAGCCCTTGATCGCACATCTATCCAACACATAGCAAATTGTGATTCATATTTTCAACCAACAACACATCCTTTTCTAATGCACTCTTACTTCCAAGAGTGATTGTACCTGTTCCTATGACGTTTGAAGCCCCATCATTTCCAAAAGACATTGTTCCATCCTTCTTTTCTTTCAAGGATATGGATTTATTTTTATC
The DNA here is from genome assembly GCA_000404065.3 of Pinus taeda. Taxonomy (NCBI): domain Eukaryota; kingdom Viridiplantae; phylum Streptophyta; class Pinopsida; order Pinales; family Pinaceae; genus Pinus; species Pinus taeda. The sequence continues at coordinate 84,144 of APFE030342185.1, read as the reverse complement.
TCCAGTTATATGCATTGAGCAACTGTTGTCAACATACCACACATTTATGTTGCTTTGAGTCTTGAGAGCGAGAGCACACCTTTCAGTCTTCTTTTTCCATATTTGTTAATTTCGATTTTGCGTGAACTCCTTTGGAGAGCTGCCAAGTCTGCAATCTTTAACCGGGTGTCCAAAATTGCTACATTTGTAACATTTAACGTCATCTCTTAGATAATCAAGTTTGTTGATATCTTGTTGGGTTATGGAATATCCATTTCTAAAAGATCTCCTGGAATAATTTTCATACATGCAACATTCTACAGCTCTATGTCCAAAACTTCCACATGAATAACAGTGATCATAAAAGATATGTTGATACCTAGGAGGAAATATTCTTCGAGGAACTATCTTACAAGGTTCTTCCTGCGAATCTTGATCTCTTGATCTAGCTGGGGGATCTAAACTTTTGCATATCCATCTTCTTTAGTTGTCATAGAAGGACTTGAATCATATTCGGATTTTTCTTTGTAACCAAGACTAGTCTTGTCATTGTATGATCACTGGTTGTTGATGAGTTCGTCCAAAGATTTTGAACTATTGGCATAGTGTTGAAGAGTTTATCCACTATTTACTTCCTTTCACAGAGAAACTATTTCAACTTCCAATGCTTCTCTCTCCTTGTTTCTTTCTTTTACTTCTTTCCTAAGTGATTCTTCAATCCATTTGTATTCTTCAACCTTGATTTTAAGATTGAGGACCTGTTCCGCTTTTATCTTCAATTCATCTTCAAGAGTGTTAACATGCTTCTTTTCGGCCTTGAGATCTTTGATAACCTTGATTACTTCATTTTGAAATTCAACCTCAGTCATTTATTCTTCTTCATCTCCTTCTTCGTCAGGTGCCTCTTCCTTATTATGCTTAGCCATAAAAAATACTCTTCCGTTGAATTCTTCTTCGTTATCACTTTTTTCTACAGAAGAGGAACTATCTTCTTTGGTGAAAGAACTTTTCTTAAACCATTTCTTCTTGCCTTTCTTGTTGAACTTCCTAGGACCTTTCTTTCCATTCGTAACAACCTCATTTTTGTGAGCACATTTGGCTGCTAAATGCCCAACCTCACCACAGTCAAAACATATTAATAGAAGTTTACCTTTGAATTTTCTCTTACACGTTCTCATTTTACGTGTGAAGTAGGCGAATTCTTTATCTGAATGTTCTTCTTCCTCTTCTTCCTTTTCTTCATCCGTACAACTACAAGTTTTTGCTTTCTGAGTCTCTTTGTCCTTACCATTCTTCTTAGATGTGGAAAATTTTGTTTCTAAGTGAGATGTGTCATCTTATTCCTCAATCCTCATTTCATATGTCATAAGAATTCCATGGAATTCATCTATGCTAATATTGGTCAGATTCGATCTATCTTCCAAGACTGATACCTTAGGGTTAAATCTTGTTGGCAAGGTTCTGAGGATATTTCGGACAACAATTTTCATTTCAACCGGTTCTCCCAAACCTTCCAATGTATTTTTTGTTTCATCAACACGCTGAAAGTATGCAAAAATATCTTCATCTTCCCTCATTTTGAGTTGCTCAAATTTTTCCCTGAAACTTTGAAGCTTTGCTTCTTTCACCTTTGAGTCACCTGCATATATATTTTCAAGCTTGCCCCATACCTCTTTAGTAGTTTTTGCAACTCAATACCTTAAGATAACTAGATTCGATAAGCTCACTGATAATAATACCTTTAGCCTTTGCATCATATACCATATTTTTCTTACCTTGTTCATCATGGGTCAGTGTGAAGCCTTTGTTAACGATTTCCCATACTTTGTATCCTTGCACTAGAAAATGAACCTACATTCTTCCACTCTAAAGTGCATAGTTATTTCCATTGAACAAAGGAACTATATTCTTAGTATACTCCATGATCTCCTACCAGTTGTTAGAATATTATTGAAGGAACCAAGCTCTGATACCAATTGTTGGAAATATTGTCCGGGGGGGGAGGTGGGGGTGAATCAATATTCCTTAACAATTAGCACTTCTAAATATTTTCAGAGCATTAGTTAATCTTCAATTATTATTAATGTTTATGTAGTAATAACAGTAAATAAAAGAACACAGTAGGGACAAGAATTTTAGGTGGAAAACCCCCTCTGGGTCAAAAGCCATTGAACGCTTTTCTAATAAATTTGTTAATCTTCAGCCCCAACTAAAATGAAAGCAACAACTTCCTATATTTCTAGAAAAGCATCCTTCTCTAGCTCCCACTAGAAGGACACCCCAATGCCCTGGTTTCTTCAGTAATCAACTAAATGGATGCCCCAACCTGTAGGCGACTTCATACACCTGCCTAGCACCTCCCTGCCACCCTATAATGAATTAAATAAGACAAGACAGTGGATTCTCAAACCAGGGACACCAATCCATGATACAATAATATGTACAATGATTTTCGTGTACTTGACCAAATACCCAATCACTCAATGACCTGCAACCCAGCCATGTCGTCCCAACAGTGGCTACTATACCTCCCAACACTACCTCTTCGACTCTAGGCATAATGACTCTTTTACAATCTTTACAATGATGACAGTTTTACAAATGACTCTTTTACAACTTTACAATGATGACTCTTTTACAATTTTACAATGATGACTCTTGGCCTTAACAATACTTCACGATATTTGGATGGCTATCATGTCTTCAAGGATGTCCCAATGCAATGCTTCCTTTGATACTTTTGCTCTTGAATTCTTGCTTGATGTTGTACTTGAATCTTCTTCTACCTACATGAAAATTTTGCCCGGCGAAACCAATCCCAAAACAAAACAAAATACCCTTCAACTTACCTATGCCTGCAAAACAAATGTGAGTGCATCATAATGAATAAATACAAGTTAAAATTACAATGCGTACCTGATGTGTGCTTGTCACTTTTGTTGTTGACTTGTTTCCGCAGTACACAAAGACTCCCACTCTTGATATAGGCTTGGACTCTATGAAAGAATATATCCAAAACTGACCTAAAGATATATACAATAAAAAACTGATGACAAACTCTAGACTTGTGATGGAACAAGTTCTAAGTACAACAACAGAGACCATTCTATCAACTATGACAAGACAAGTTAAATGAACTTACAACATCATGTAGATTTAGCAGACTTGGTGTAGCATCAAGAATATTTAGCATCAAATGTGTAGTATCAAGAATAGGACATCCGAAATGTGGTATCAAAAATAACTGTGACATATAGAGACATATAGATATAACCAAGACCCTGTATATACTTACGTTGTCCTGCAAAAACATATGTTAGAGTTGATACTCAAAATTAAAATGTAAACACTAATCATACATACCTTTCTGTAGGAGACTTACCCTTAACTGTTGATGTGTGGTCCTTACTGTAATGATCCTTGATTGGATGCTTTTTCTTGGCTTCTAAGAGCTCGATATTGAATTTATTGTATCTATGTAATTTCATATCTCCATGGCCTATTGTATCTTGTGATAGCCCTCTAAGTCCTCTTTCCAACCCCACCGGTCTAATTAATATTGGATTCTTCAAGAAAGAGTTATTCCCAATCGCCCACGATGACCTGATTATATACTGGTTCAGTAGAGCGAACTTGTAAGAAGTGCCACGTGTCACTGTTACAACCTTCAGCCCTCAAAATGATACCCAACAAACTACAATCCATCCTATTTCTTTCACTATTTACAAAATTTGAATCCAATTCTCAGAGAGAAAGTTATGACAATTTTCCCAATGTCACCTGTTTGACATGGAATTTAGGAGCCTGCAAAAAACCCTAACTTCCTCATATCATATATATGAAAATACAGCAAACCAAGATCTAAAATTTGTTCACGAGGTTCATCAAGATTTCAGCTCAAGTGGATTATAATTTAGCTTCTGAAGCTTCGCAGAATAAAAGTTACAGCGAAAATTCCACGATGTGTTGTTTGAAGCCATACAATCCCTACAAGAGGAGGATATGAGGGTCACTATTTATATGAATGTATTGAGTTGAGAGGGTCCTCAACAAGTGACATTGGAGGGATTTTAGGAGAAAAAAAAACATTATTAATTATTTACTATTAAATGACCACAACCAATTATGAGTGCCATGCTACAACCCCATAGGGTTTTAGCCCACTAACTGGGGTTACTAACTTCAAACATGAATATCTCTCACACTGTGAAGACTTACATGGCGTGCCATATATCAACGGAAACATCACGACAAGTAGAATCCATCAAGAAGGTCCTTGACTCAAAATAGAGTATTTTTTCAAGTCAAAATTCCCATGCAAGATCCAGGTAGCCCCTGGTGCTGCTTGGGTTGACATCAATGACAACCATTGATCAACACACATATGACTCTTTGACTTCCACACATTACATTTTTCCCTTTCCTTGAGAATACATCATTACATTCCACATGATGACATGGAATGACACATGGACGCATATAGATCATTATGATGACACTTGTACAAGTTACAACTTGGCAATGATGAAATGGACTTCATGATGAGGTGGCAATGCCAAGTTGTCTTGCTCATTTCTTCATCTTGCATTCTTGATGGCGGATCTGATATATGCTTCATCTTTATGAAATACCTGTCTTGTTTCTCATCTGCACCATCCAAAGCTTCTTTGATCAATATCTGAATCCTCTAAGCCATCATGCAATGTTCTTTTCTGTCTTGATCCATGATCTACTTCATGTATTTGTGATAAATCTCTTTTGTTCTTATTCTTTGAAGGTGTTTCTTTGTGTTTTGTCCTTGTTATTTTTCTCTCAATCATCACCTTGTCATGATAGGAATGTATTGTTTCCAATGAAAATCATTCATGACAAGGCAAGATTAGTATTAAGAACATCTATTCTATCAGTACTTAGCTCATGAAATTATCAGCTCATGATAGGCCTGTGAGAAGGTTAAAAGAAGAAGGCTTGATTAGGTGGGTGCAATCAAACTCATCAAAGCTCACAAGAGGCCTTCAAGGTGTGCTTATGTACTCAAGCAAGAGAAAGAGATCTCAAGGGTGCAGGGGCACATTCCGAAGAGGCGAAGGAGTGAGTCTCTAGACCTTTAAGCCTTCAAGGTGCACTCATGCACTCAAAGAGACTAAGAAGGCACAAGGGCGAACTTCGAAGAGATGAAGGAGTGAGGCTTGAGGCCTTCAAGGTGCACTCATGTGTTCAAAGAGAATAAGAGGGTTGAAGGGTGTGCTCTGAAGAAACGAAGGAGAAACACTCAATCCTCCAGGATGCGCTCATGCACTCAAAGAGGGTGCAATTCTTTGTGCTAAAGGAGTGCAATCAAGATTTATGCTTCATGACTACACCATGTGCTCAAAGGGAAGGATAAAGCTTCATGATTGCACCATGCACTCTAACACTTCATGCTTCATGAGTGCGTCATGCGCTCTAAGAGAAGAATGAAGCTTCATGCTTTGTGAGTGCGCCATGCACTCAAGGAGGGCGCAATTCTTTGTTTCAAAGGAGTGTGCTCATAGACACAAAGTGCACTTGTTGTTCTGAAGTGCGCTCAGGCTCTCAAATTGCACTTTTTAAGGAAAGAAGGTTCTTGTTTGTGCAAAGTGAACTTTTTAGAGGAGAGAAGGTCCTTGTTCTTCTTAAGTGTTCTTTTTCATTGAGCATTTGAAGTACGCTTCTGATCCAGACTTAAACAGGAATGCAACAAATTACAGAGATAACCATATACACAAAGATGCAACGGAAATAATACTTTATTTCATTAATGGAAAATACTGAAATATGCTTACAACCAGAAATGGAAATAAACCAGCTAGGGTGATGGCAACTTATCTCTGAGAAGAGATGTGTGGCTACATGCCTCTGAACTGTCTTACAATGAGACTCGAAGGCCTATTTATTGTTGAGAAACAATGGAAAACCCTTCACATTCCAAAACCTGACCCTAGAAGAATGAAACGCCAAATTGTGGCCCCATTTTTGGGTAAGTTGGTACATCAACTTCCCGGGGTCGCGAATTGGTCGTATTATCTCCGTTTGATGCGCATGATAGCCCATTGGAAAGATCTCTCCGAGGACTACGACGAAAAAGACGATTTTTAGATAAAAAAAAAATCGTCGCGGTAGATTTCCCAAAAAACGTCGTTTAGGGCCTCAAAACGGCTCCGGAAGTTTAGGACCCGAAAAAACTGCTAAAAATAGTAAACTGTGCTATAATTAAGGAAACTGAAAAAAACTGAAAGAAGCACTAGAGGGGATCCAAGTGGAATTCGCGAGTGGCCACCAATATCCACCTGGATCAGCTTCATTGTCTCAAAGTGTGCTTCGTTATTTTGAAGTGTAGTCAGGTTTGGAAGGGTTCATTTCTCTCCAATAATGGCTACTTGTTCATCTGGAATGCACTTTTCACAGAGGGAGGTAGCACAAGGCTAGGTGACTCATCCTTAGTAAGTACTAATGCACTGTGAAAGAGAGGAGACCTTAGAAAATACTTAGTGCACAAGTATGGGAGGAAAGATACATCAATAAGGCTCATGAATAAGTTGTGCTTATCACCTAGTAAGAGGATTAATGCCTTTAGAAATTGCGTTGGGTTGAGGGACCAAGAAGAGCTCTCATAATGGCTAAGTGTGGGACTAGTAGATTAAGAGAAATAAATGTATCTTAACATGACTCAAACATGGATCACACACATAAATTCCATTAATACAAGCCAATGGAATGCACAGGACTTATGAACAATAGTCACACCTTAAAACAACAACAAAATGACACATATTTCTAAGTGCGACCGTTGAAATGAAACATTACACCACTTAGATCTGAAGCTATGATAAATGTGTCGATTATGACTAAAAGGTGCACTAAGTTGTAGGATTGTGTCTAGCACATTTCCAATCATACGTAAGACTGTCTAATGCAAAAAAGTGCACTAGAGCTAACTTTGGTGATGTGAAAAGGTGTGACACATGCAGGAGTGAAAACACAAAAACAACACTTGCGACATGAGGAAGACATAAGACGACACTTGCAAAATGTGAATGACCTTGAAAGAGACACATTCTAGAGTGAAGATAGCATGAAAACAACACTTATTAAAGTGAAAAAAAAAACAAAAGCAAAAGCAACAGCCAAAAATGTGAAAGCGAGAGTGTGCAAAAGTGACAATTGAGAAAACTCTCTAAAATAAAAGTACAAACAAAACCGATGTGAGGGGGACTGTCAATAAGAGTGCGCATTAAATGTCGACCTGAGTTAAACATCGCACATGCACTATCTTAACAATGTTATTCTTGTACAAACTTGCATAAAGGAAGTGTTCTCATGAACTCATCGAAGACTGAGCGTGTGTGTGCAAGTGACTTGACAATCTAAAACTAGGAAAAGACTTAAACGCTTTACAAAGCATCAAATGACCATGGAGTAACCATAAGATGACAGATCATAAGATCCTCAGTAGGCTCCAAAATTCAAGTATGAGCAAAATTTTGTAGGCTGTTGATCACAGCGACAACAACACCTCTTTGAATTTTATTGCATCAATTCATATTAGTATTATAATAACAAAAATGTGAAAAATTATGATAGACACCAACACAAACCATCACAGATTGTTAATTGCAACAATTTTCACTTCTATTTTCTTTGTACACTATTTAATTGGTGCATTTATGTCAACATACCATGTTGATGCACTTAAGTCTATAAGGTGCACCAAAAGCCAATTCGATCGAAAAAAGAAAAAAAAAAAAAGGGGGAGAATTGCATTTTATGAATTTAAGTTTATAGAAGAAAACCCTAAGCTTAATTTCATTCTTTTGCCAAACGTTAGAGGGGAGACTAGTGCAAGAGATATTTACCAAGGAAGACTTTGCAGTGGACATATTTTTTAATTAAG
>APFE030342185.1:60967-76233 GCA_000404065.3 Pinus taeda | reverse complement strand
GCCGCAGAAGGTGTTCTGGGTTTAGTTTCTGTTATTGTGGATCTGGTTATCTGGGTGACTTACTGGTACTTGATGATCATTTGATATTTATGGATCCAGTTTGAAAATTTATGAAAAGTGGTCCTTGAAAGAAAAGAAGTAGGGGGTTGTAGCTCCCTTCCAGGAGAGACTGGAAAATGAGAGAGAGTTGTGGCTCTCTGCAGGTTGTAGCCTGCATACTGGTAAATGACTGCACCAATACAAGACCATTGTAAAAGGAGTTTCTAATTTGAAAGAAGATAGAGACATATTGCAGCAGGTGGTTTTCACCCACATTGGGTTTCCACCTTATATCTGGTGTTCTTTTGATGTGACTGTCTACTTTTCTTGTTCATGCTCATTATTGATGGTATTGGTATGCAAAAATAGTGTAAATAAGGAAGATTTGTTAAAAGAACTAGATAATACTGATTCCCCCCCCCCCCCTCTCAGTATTATTTTCAACAGAAGTGTTCTCATGAACTCATCGAAGACTGAGCGTGTGTGTGCAAGTGACTTGACAATCTAAAACTAGGAAAAGACTTAAACGCTTTACAAAGCATCAAATGACCATGGAGTAACCATAAGATGACAGATCATAAGATCCTCAGTAGGCTCCAAAATTCAAGTATGAGCAAAATTTTGTAGGCTGTTGATCACAGCGACAACAACACCTCTTTGAATTTTATTGCATCAATTCATATTAGTATTATAATAACAAAAATGTGAAAAATTATGATAGACACCAACACAAACCATCACAGATTGTTAATTGCAACAATTTTCACTTCTATTTTCTTTGTACACTATTTAATTGGTGCATTTATGTCAACATACCATGTTGATGCACTTAAGTCTATAAGGTGCACCAAAAGCCAATTCGATCGAAAAAAGAAAAAAAAAAAAAGGGGGAGAATTGCATTTTATGAATTTAAGTTTATAGAAGAAAACCCTAAGCTTAATTTCATTCTTTTGCCAAACGTTAGAGGGGAGACTAGTGCAAGAGATATTTACCAAGGAAGACTTTGCAGTGGACATATTTTTTAATTAAGCGACGTATTTTATAGGAGTCGTTGTAGGTCACATATAAAACTACATAGTAGAAATTTAAGGTGTGAAACATAATTCTATTCATATGAAATTTACCCTTTCTTGATTCAAAAAATTTCTTAATTTTTTATTTATTGATATTAGTATTTAAAAAGCATTTTAAAGATAATAAAAAGGTTTTTCAGCTACATACAATGTTCCAAACCCTATCTTTAGATAGGGTACTTTAGATAGGGTATGATGGGATATGCCACGTGAGAGGGCACATTGAAACCATCCCATTGAGAAAGAATAGGTGAGGATGTGCCTTGATTCCCTCCCTAGAGAACGCAAAATAGATTGGGTGCAAGGCACAACTCACCATGGGCCATAATTTATCTATGCAATCGCACCATTCTGGTTATGAAATAATGGTGAGGATTGTGGTTTTAATGGTGATCAACCTTCAAAATTCAGGAGCTTCCTGTGAGCACCACCCTTACCAACCTCCCCATATTTGGTACTAATGGTACTTAATCATTGTTAAGTGCCATTAGTTGTTGTGATGCGCTAGGGGATTCAGCTGGCTTGATTCCACGTGTGAAAATGACAAGGTCACATTCAATGACTCTCCCTTCCATTTTTGTTGCAAAGACGAGTAGTTGCGATCTTAGGGTTCCCTTCAGAACTTGTTTGCAACCAATAAGCTTTTTCATGTTGTTTTTACCCTCTCTTTTGCAAAAACTAGAAAAGTTGCATTTGGTTTATACTCTCAGCATTCCTTACCCTACCCTCTTCCATTTCCACTTGTATTTCTTTGTTTCTTCTACTCATGCAACCTACTCATGTATTTATCTCCTACCTTAGTGTCACTCTTAGAGCCATAGGATTATTTCTTGTCATTTCTAGCGATTTGATGCTCTTTGGTTTCAAGGTAAACACAATGCCATGAAATAAAGCATGTTGTTATTGGGGGGGTTTCTTTTTATCTGAATATAGGAGGAGTGTTCACTCATCAACGAGTGAAATCCTCCACCGATGATTATCATGAGCAGACTCCACAGTGCATTTAGCAGGAACTCAATGAAGATGAATGGGATATTAGTGACAACCACAAGTGTTTTGGAAACAAATATATCATGGTAGAGGTGGCATTTTGGATACACGATATGGGTCATACCAGAGGTAGGAATAAATGATACATGCATAAAATAGATTTATATTGGCATATGAATACTTTGTTGGCAAGAGTGTTATTAGATAGGAACAAGGCTAAGGAAGAAACTATGTTAATGCTAGATGGGCTCATCTTTATGAAAACCATAGATCACCATTTATAGAGAATTGAAGACCACTTGGGCTTCCCACTAGACCTAGGAAGCTCCCATCAACATGATAAGGAACCAATTGAGGTGGATCCCTTGGACTCATCCTATCGTATGTTACATTACTATTGTTTCATTTTTTGTTCTTGGTTTTATGGTTTTTATTTTATTATGGACAAGTCGTTAGGAAGCATCCAGTTATGGATCAACAATTTTTGAGTTCTGGACTTTCATTTTTATTACCAAACTTGAACAATTAAAACATTAAGGTTTTGCCACTAGTATAGTTTCCCAAGAGGTGACCAAGGCAAACCAAGACCATGAAGGCTGTGATTTTATGATCAACAAATATAATTTTAATTTCACCAAAAAAAATGTTCCAAACCCTAGCTTTCATTTTGCATATTCTTTTTATTATGTTGCCACAAAATATAACATTGAGGGAACATACCCTCTATTGTTTAACAATGAGATTTTCTTCCAGGAAATGAATATTTATTAGATTTGTGTACTCATATGGGTTTCTAAATATTTATTAGATTAGGATCATTCATTGCATCTAATCCTAAACCTTGTTATTTCTAATTGTTTTTTTAATCTACTTTGAGGGTTTGCATTGCACACTGTATAGAAATAATATAACGATGTTTTTTTTTAATGCAAAGTAGACTATTTGGCACGGCCTTTCAAAAAACATATTTAGCTTTACTAGTGTATAATATACATAAATGTCAGAGTAGTTTGACATTCATATTAAGCACACTATTTTGTTGATATTAGTTTTTAAAAATAAGTAACCTACTTTATTAATGTGCATTGTACAATAAATATACATCTTTGCTGGGATCTATATTAAGTGCACTAGTGCATGTTACTACACAATGAAATAGCCTAATATTAAAGTAGTTTTAGCTTGAAATTCTCTATTTAATTTGTAAAACATATTTCATAATTTGTGTATTGTGTCATGTAAGGCTTTTGTTGATAAAAGATTGAGAAAAAAAAAACTCATGACAACAAGGGCAAAGGAAATAGAAATACATCTTAAGAAGTGAACATGGATTGTTTTTTTCTAATTTTAATGTGAATTAATATATTTGAATTATATGTAGGTTTAAATTATGTGTATTGAACATTGTTTATCATGTAGAGAAAAACTGTGAAGAAACTCCAAAATATTTCTCAATTTTTGAGTGGAAAATAGATTAAAAAAAAATGTATGGAAATGTTGTAAAGAGAGTATAACCCACTTAGTCATCTCAAGGCCTTTCTGATGGGTTGAAAAATGGCAATAGAAATTGCTAAAAATAGCACTGCTAAAAATAGCAATTTGGGCATCAGTGTTGGATTGGGCAACAGGGAATGAAAAATGGAAGTGCTAAAAATAGAAGTTCTATTTTTAGCAGTTCAAGTTGGATTCCTATTTTTAGACAATCCCTGGTCTAAAATAGGAAGTGAAATTCGAATTTGGTCTTACCAACAATTTGAATATTAATTAATTAATTATCCATGAGTTAATTAGTTAAGGAAAATCAAACTTGAAGTTTTTGTGAGAACATGCAATAATTTCTCCACTGATTGGGGAATGTGTCCTTGATTTGCTCCACTGATTGAGGAATATTAAAAATGAGTTCTATATTGAAAGGATCAGTTGACTTAGTTTAACTTAGTCAAGTTTAGTTAGATTAGTTTAACAAGTTGTTAAATTAATGAGATACAATTTGTTGATGCTTGCATGCAAGTGACAACTGTTATTTTCATATAACTGAGTATTCTCTCATGGATAACTTATGCATGTCAGTTCAGACAAAGACCTAGTTGCGATCAGATGAGGGACAATGTACTATCAGATGCTAGGATATTCCTAGTGAATATTCCTTGCGTGAGGAAGGAATATTCTTCTTTCTATGACTGCGTAGTTGGACCTGAGGTGACAGCAGGTATGATTTGGGCCAATTCACACATGTTATGTAATTGGACCCCAATCAAAATTGCGCAAGGAAATAGGAGCTTGGAGGACTTGTGGAGCCTATATATTCAGGCCTAGATAGTCCATGAGCTACATCATCAGAGTACAGAGAGAGCATGATAGCTTTTGAGTTGATTCTTTTTGTATGTTGTTGAGGATTTCCACTTGATTGATAATACAGAGATGGGGTTTTAGGCTATTGCTTTCCCCAGGTTATATCTTATGTGTTATGGTTGATTACTTCTCATTCTCAGTTATACCTGTTCATGCTTGATGTTGCTCATGTTCAATTAAGCTTCTGCTAAGTTTATGGTACATGAAGATCTAGTATTATGCTTTAGTACATTGCATATATCAGTTGGATTTGCAGGTGAAATTTCTACATGATATCAATGAGCTAGCTGATTTGTAGAGAAAATTCTACATGGTATCAAAGCACAGGTGATTAAGGAAGAACAATATACAAGAAGGGAGAAGTTGAAGTTTGTTGTTTCTGAATATTGAATTGAGTTCTTATCACATCTGTTTCACCGATGGCGTTCTATGGTTTGAGACTCGAATATGCCCTTATGGCAGTTCAAATTATATAGCCTAGAAGGATCGCATGGAGCCAGTATTGGAAGATAATGGCCTTAAGGACTTCATTGATCAAGAAGTCCAGAAGCCGACTGATGCTACTCAACTGGCGGAATGGAAGAAGTGTGTGGCTAGAGCTAGGAGAATCCTCTTGGAGGGAGTTCGAGATCACATTGTCTCAAGCCTCCATGGGAAGGAGACTTTGTTTTCGATGTGGAAAATGTTGAAATATATTTATCAGAATAGCAGTGATAAGAGGAAGTTGGCACTGAAGGACAAACTTCGAAAGATCAAGTGTGAAAGTGGGGACACAATCTCTATGTATCTGAACAAGCTCACCTCATGCAGGGATGAGCTTGCAAGTGTAGGGGTCGTGACATCTAATGATGCCATGGTGAATCTAGCACTCCTTCACCTTCCTAAGAGTTGGCACAGCTACCAAGACTCGGTTAATGGAAGGGAGAAACTGCCAGATTGGGAATGACTATGGTCAAATTTGATGCAGGAGGAGATTAGACGGAGCACCAGAGACGGTTCTTCATCCATGGAGGATGAAGAGAACTGTGCCTTAACGGGTAAGGCGAAGAAGGGGAAGGAGAAGGTTTCTCTTTTTTAATCCAGTTCTTCCCATGGTGGGAAGAAGGTTGATAAATCGAAAGTGCGGTGCTTTCGTTGTCATGAGGTGGGCCATTTTGTTACAAATTGTCCACTGAGGAAATCCAAGAAGGGATCCGGGGAAGGATCTGAAGGTGAGGCACTTGCTTCACAATTCGAGTTGGATTTCACACTCTTCGCATGCATGGTTTCATCCATGGTGGGAAGTGGTTGGTTTCTTGACAGTGGAGCTTCTTTCCACGTGACCGACGACAAGAGTTTGGTCAGTACTTTGGAGGAGAAAGATCTCCAGATACTCATAGCGATGGGTAATGATGAAAAGCATAGTGTCTCAGGTGTAAGCACGATTATTTTCAGAGGGAGCATGGAGCTCGCCTTACCTTGGCCATTGTCAAGTATGTACCAGGACTGAAGAGAAACTTGGTGTCGATCGTGATGCTTGAAGGCAGAGGATATGATGTAGTCTTTAGTAAGGGAAAGGTTTTCCTTAGACACATCATCACTAGACAGGTGAAGCAGATTGGTTCATGGGTCAAGGACCTGTATGCTCTTAAGGTTCAAGATGCATGCAAAGCCTTGAGCAGCAAGGCAACTGATGGAGACTTGGTGGTTGAGAGGGAGAGTCTATTACCTCTCAACATGCAACGCCAGAAGAAGTCTCAGATGATGGTGGAGGAGCCATGATAGGTGCAGCAGCTTCAGGAGGTTGTGGAGCAGCCATAATAGGGGAATCTGAGTGGAGATCGAGTAGAGACATCTACTCATGCAGAGACCTCCAGTAGGGGGAAACTTCGAGCCAGGTGGGCAGAGGGATCACATGTAGCCATACCTATAGGTAGGAGGTGGGGCGATGTTGAGTGATCGTCCCAAGGAGGAGGGGTAGGATCCTTGAGGTACCCAACCTCTTTGATTTGACTTTGCTACGGGAGCCCCGATGAGGAGTAGCAGAACTGACTGATTAGGTAGAGACAGATGCAGATGGAGTGGCAGAGAGAGCTACAATGCAGGGAATCCCAGGACAATGCAGAGCATGCAGGCTGCAGCAATAGAGGCACAAGTGTATTTCACAATGAAAGGTAGCACAAAGAAGGGTGCAATGGTGGGAGATGCATGGAGATGTTGCAGTAGTGCAAAGGTCAAAGAGGGAACACTTGTCAGCAGCAGGTAGAGCTTTAGCATCAGAGTATGTTTCTAGCCCAACAGAGAGGTCAGTTGGGAGTTTTTTGTTCCGAGAGTTGCTGGAGCAACCACACTTGGTAGATGTGTTTCATGCAGAACATTCCAGAGGTACAAGATCAGGTTCGAGAGGAAGCCTTTCTTGTTGAGAGGGAGTGTTGAAAAATGGCAACAAGAAATTGCTAAAAATAGCAGTTTGGGCATCAGTGCTGGATTGGGCAATAGGGAATGAAAAATGGAAGTGCTAAAAACAGAAGTTCTATTTTTAGCAATTCAAGTTGGATTCCTATTTTTAGACAGTCCCTAGTCTAAAATAGGAAGTAAAATTCGAATTTGGTCTTACCAGTAGTTTGAATATTAATTAATTAATATTCCATGAGTTAATTAGTTAAGGAAAATCAAACTTGAAGTCTTTGTGAGAACATGCAATAATTTCTCCACTGATTGGGGAATGTGTCCTTAATTTGCTCCACTGATTGAGGAATATTAAAGATGAGTTCTATATTGAGAGGATTGGTTGACTTAGTTTAACTTAGTCAAGTTTAGTTAGATTAGTTTAACAAGTTGTTAAATTAATGAGATACAGTTTGTTGATGCTTGCATGCATGTGACAACTGTTATTTTCATATAACTAAGTATTCTCTCATGGATAATTGATGCATGTCAGTTCAGACAAAGACCTAGTTGCGATCAGATGAGGGACAATGTACTATCAGATGCTAGGATATTCCTCGTGAATATTCCTTGCGTGAGGAAGGAATCTTCTTCCTTCTATGACTGCGTAGTTGGACCTGAGGTGACAATAGGTATGATTTGGGCCAATTCACACATTTTATGTAATTGGACCTCAATCAAAACTGTGCAAGGAAACATGGGCTTGGAGGACTTGTGGAGCCCATATATTCAGGCCTAGATAGTCCATGAGCTACATCATCAGGGTATAGAGAGAGAAGGATAGCTTTTGAGTTGATTCTTTTTGTATGTTGTTGAGGATTTCCACTTGATTGATAATACAAAGATGGGGTTTTAGGCTAGTGCTTTCCCAAGGTTATATCTTCTGTGTTATGGTTGATTACTTCTCATTCTCAGTTATATATGTTCATGATTGATGTTGCTCATGTCCAATTAATCTTCCACTAAGTTTATGGTAGATGTAGATCTAGTATTATGCTTTAGTACATTGCATATATCAGTTGGACTTGTAGGTGAAATTTCTACATGATATCAGTGAACTAGCTAATTTGTAGAGAAAATTCTACATGATGGAACAAAGTGTACAAATCAAACCTCCTCAATCACCTTAAGGAAGTTGGGTTATCAAAATTCCTCTTCCATTAACCACTTTAAACCTCTTTCCCAAATCACCATCGCCTTCTACTCACTGTGAGCTTTCCAACTATATAAATTTCATCAAATTCTGACATTTGGACGCAAACTTATGGCCCTCAGAATATTTACCCCTTCTAAAGCCATGTCAATATCTATGTTATTGACATGTGGCAATCCTTTGACACATGTCTCACCGTACATGTAATGACCCCCTCCCACATCTACCCTCTTTTACAAGCTCTCCAAGGTAAACATAAGATGAGTGTTACTATGACATGACCCGACCTCCAAGTTCCAGTTATGGAAGTGGGGCCGACAAACCAAAAACTTAATGATACTTCTCAGGAGCACTAAATCACCCAGAAGTTAGTCCACAACCTCTGATGATCAAGTCTTGATCTAGAACTTCTTTTGAATAAGCCTAACATACCAACCACACCCTTGACACATTGTGCATGTGGTTATGACGCTCCAACCACACCCATAAGCCTGCCTGCATGCGGTTATGACCAAAATTCCCCTATTATGATAAACATATAAGCTATAGGTATTGAATGCATATATGGTCATAAACCTCTAAACTTCATTTGAGAATCACCAAGAATGCTCTATTCCCTCTCAAGCTAGTTGCAACAACACTTGTTAGCCCATGCATTCATCAACCATCCAATAACTTATAAAATCATGAATAAGAGCCTTAGTGAGAACTCATCATGTAACTATGCATATAACCAACATATTGTAGCATCCCCTGGTTGATTTTCCATGTACATAAAATAAGAGCAAGGTCATGGGACACGTATTCCAAGTTGAATGTTGGGAAAAACATAGTGATGGGTATCACTGGTGATTTATTTATGGCTATGGAAATTGGAAAAGGAAAAGTGGCAATAATTGACATTTTATTTATGAAATAAAGGAAAATACGAGAAAAGGAAGGCGAAGAGACATAAATTTGCATGAGAGGAAAATTGAAGGAAAAATAGAGGAAAACAAAGAAAATAGAGGCATCAATGATAAAAAGGCTTCTGAGGATCAGTTCACAACTTTTGTTAGTAAATGTTTTTGTTGGTTAACCTTTTGTAAGTTTTAGCTTTGACCTCTCTTTTATTCTCTCATTCTCTCATTCTCTTGCACACTTAGAGTATTCTTGGGCCATTCTTGGAGCACTTTGGCATACATTGGATTTGGAGAGAGAAGGCAAGGGAAAGTAGGAAAGTGTAAGGAAATAGGTGGATCAATGACTACAATTGGATTTCTTTGTAGGTAACAGGTTCCATATGATTTTTTGGTTATGTGTTTTCATTGGTATGGATATTTCCCTGGATTGACAATGGTTTTAGCCTTGCCTTGCCATTTCCTGGATAGCCATGTTGTTGTGGGTTTTTTCCACTTGATTGTTTCCTAATTGGTGCTCATAATTCCTTATGGTTGTGGGTTGGAAAAATGTTATGGAAGCCCTGGAACAACTTGGGTTGAGTTTCTATTCTTAGAGCCTAGGTTGTAAACGCTCTTGATCCCTTGGTGGGTTGAGTTACTAGTCCCAGGAGTCGGGTTGGACAAACACTCTAGAGCTTTGGAAGGTTGTGGGTTGAGTTACTAGTTCCTAGAGCCCTAGACATCTTGGGTAGAGACCAATTTGGTTGGTGTTAGTGATGTATAACCATGAGGTGGAATCACTAGTTGAGGGTTGAGGTGGTTTGGCCTCTAGAAGCCCTAGTTTGGTTTGTCTTGGTTTATTCCATGAGATCCCACATTCATGCTTGGAATATGTTGCAAGGGTGATTGGCTGAAAGAGAGATTTGGTTCAGCTCAATCTATGGTAAGGTGGTACGTGGAAGTCCCTGACTTGGTTGGTATCTTCATATGTTAATAAGAGTTGTTCATCTATTGCGATCCATGTATATTTGTTGGCAATGTGTTGGTGATATTATGGTTGGGTTGCCATGGTTTCTATGTTGTTTATTTTCTCGCTATATCTTATTCATATGATGTGTAACTTTTATGGCTCTTATCATGAATTGTTTAGATATTGATCAATTGTTGAATGTATGGAATAATAAGTGTTTTTTCTACTATGTGGAGAGGGGATAGGGCCTTCTTGGTTATTCTCAAATGAATCTCAGACTATTATGATCAGATATGCATTCATGGCTATAACTTACATGTTTTCCATGTGCTTGACGAATTTTCTATTATGCTCTAGGAAGTCTAGTTCAAGTTTTGCCTCTAAGTTTGAATTTGTAGCATTGTTGTTATATCATTTATGATTATGAGAAGTCTCAAGCAATGATATAGAGACTGATCTGGAATTATGGCTCAGATCTCAATACCGCACCCTCTGAATTGGACAAGTTGGGTCACAATCATACCTAGGCAGACTTGTGAGTGCAGTTGGAGGCCTTCAACCACATGGAGGCCTTTTCATGCATGTGATTGGGGGTTAAGTTGTGTGAAAAGGAGCCCCATCTTAGTGTTGGTCACTCGGGATGGTTCTTTGGCCCTTGAGTGTCCTTATAACCCTGTGGAATGTTGTGAGTTTTCAGTGGGTGGTTAGTCGTAGGCCCCACTTCATTAACTGGAGCTAGGAGGTCAAGTCATGTCATGGTAACTCTTTGTCTCATGTTTACCCTAGCACGTCAGTGAAATTGGGTAAATGTGGGAGGGGTGGTTACACATATAACCAGAATACAAACCATGACAAATCAACCATAAGATCAACACAATAATCAATACAAATTCTCATAAATCACAATACGAAAATAGCTCATATTAACATATGCAAATGTCAACCAAGTCAGGGACTTCCATGTACCACTCGATCATAGATTGGGTTGAACCAAATATCTCTTTCAGCCAATCACCCCCATGCCATATTCCAAGCATGAATGTGGTATCATAAGGGTTTTAAACCAAAATAGAACCCACCAGGGCTTCTAGAGGCCAAACCACCTAAACCCTCAACCATAGTGATTTCACCTAACCAGTCCAAAAATCACTAACATCCACCATATTTTTCTCTTCCCAAGTTGTCAAGGGCTACAGGGATTCCATATCAATGCACAACCTTAAGAAATCCAAGTTGTTAGAAGGCTCTAGAGAACTACCATTTGTACCCATATCCTCCAGGGACCCAAGTTGTTCCAGGGCTCTAGAGATCCTATCCCAACCCACAACCATATGGAACCCGAGAACCAATTAGAAAACTAAATGGATAACCCACTACATCGTGGCTATCTAAGAAATGGAAAGGCTAGGCTAAAACCATTTTCACTCCAAGAAAATCTCCATGCCAATGACAAAAAATGGCTAAGGAACTACATGCATATACCATGCATCCAAAAACCAACACACAAATCACGCATGCAACCTGTTATCTGCAAAGTATCCCTATTGTAGTTATTGATCCAACATTCGCTTCTGCTACCCACCAATTCCTCGCTTATTCTTTGCTTTCTTTCTCCAAGTCCAAGTGTGCTAGAATGCTCTAAGTGTGCAAGAGTGGAAGAGAGAAAAGATAAATCTGACAAAAAGCTCACAATTGTTTCTCTGATGCCTTTTTATTATTGATGTCTCTTTTTTTTCATTTTCCTTCATTTTTCATCTAATTTCCCTTGCATGCAAATTTTGTATCTCTTCACCTTCCTTTTCTCCTATTTATCTTTATTTTCATAATTAAATGTCAATTATTGCCTCTTTGCCTTTTCCAATTTCCATAACCATTAATAAACCACAAGTGATGTCCACTATAATGTTCTCCTACCATTCAACTTAGAATACGTGTCCCATGACCTTAGTTTTATCCTATTTACATAGAAAATTAACCAAGGGTTGCCACAGTACAATTCCATGTCATCTAACAAGTGGTTAGAATACGAAAATCCTCTATAATGTGTCACCACCGCATAGGTCCACGTTCACATTTGGTTACAATAGCCTACCTACTCGCATCTGGATCCAAGAATTTCCATTAATCCCAACTTTTCAATTTTTTTGTATTCATAAAAAAATTCAAATCTTCCAACTTATCTGAATCTGGGTAAGCTCTCAGTCAACATGTAGATATGGAAACTCTCAAAAATCCCATTTTATAAAAAGTGATATTTATGTGTATCCATATTTCAACTTCTTGGATTCATCCAGAAATCTAAAATCTTTCAAATTCCTCGTCACCTCCGCCACAACAACTACCACTTGGTATTCACCTCAACACTATCATATTTTAATTTTCACATCATCATAGTGCCACATTAAATCAATCAATGTGGTTTAAACTTTTGCTCATCTAGATATCCAAATTTCCAAATATCTAAAACATCTATATTTGAAAAAATAAAAGTCTATTTTTCAAAGTTTCGGATCTTGGACTCTTAGTATCCATGTCATATACCACAATGACGCCACGTCGACCACCACATCATCTATTATCACACTATATTGCCTTGTCAACATGTCACATCAACATACCATGTCATCATGCCATGTCATCGACACATCAATATGCCATATCATCCACCATGTCAACATGCCATATCAGTTAACATGGCTTGGGGCTCTTCCCTGTAACCACCACACCAAATGTAGGTTTTAACCTTGTACATAAATTACCTGCATACAAATTCTAAAAGAAGAAAATAAACAATGGCAAGAGTATAAAACAGAAAACAGATATACACAAAGATTTTCCCCTAGATCCCAAAACTCGAACTACCAGATTGATTTTTCATTATGCTCCTTTCAATGTTACAATACATATATATACATGTCGAATCATTCATAAACCCCAATTCATTAGCCCTAGATTAGAACATAACATTAGTTCCCTTGACCAGATCTACAAAATACCATGGATAAAAAACCATCGTGCCCAAAACCATGTGTGAAATCCATGCAAAAAACTATAGGTAGGTCCACCCACCTAACATAGGGTCCAAAAAAAATTCATGAGGCACTGCCTCGGACCTCGTGCAGGGAGGCAATAGCCCCCCTGCATAATCCTTGATAGGGGGCTACCACCCCCTGCATACTCCCCAACAGGGGGGATAGCCATCCCCGGTAGCTCCTCGCATGTGGGCTAGTCGTGGAAAGAATATAACACAACCCAACATTCTCCCACTTGTTGTTTTCTTTCCACAGGGACCCACAGGAGAGCTTAGTCATTTATCCAGCCCTACAATGCCCATTATTTCTCTACACCAAGAGAACTTCTCAGTGCTCACAAACTTTGTCAATGTATTTGTTGCATTCTTCAAAGTGTCCACCTTTACCAGCACCACCTTTTTTGTCCTTAACCATATTCCTCACAAAGTGATACTAAACATCAATGTGCTTTGTATTTGAATGATAAATAGGGTTGTTTGCCAAGAAAATTGCACTTTCGCTATCACAGTCTATCCTTATAGCTCATTGTACTAACCCCATACTTGAACACAATCTCTGCAACCAAAATGCTTCCTTGCTTGCATGAGTGGTTGCCATGTATTCTACCTCTGTAGTTGAAAGTGCCACTACATATTGTCTCTTACTCATCCAACTGAATGCACCTCCAAATAGGTTAAACACATAGGCACTTGTAGATCTTCTCTAATCTAGACCTCCGATCCAGTTTGCATCAACAAAGCCATAGATGTCCAAAACTCTGTCCAATCCTAGTCTTCCTTGGTAGAACAAACCATAACCACTGGTGCCACACAAATACCTGAAAACTTGCTTCACTGTTGTCCAATGTTCCTTCCTTGGTTTTGACATAAAACTGCTCAATACTCCCACTGCATGTGCAATTTCTGGTCTAGTACAAACCATTGCATACATCAGGATGCCAACTCACTTGCATATGGAACACGAGACATGTCCTCTTCCTCTTCTTGTGTCTTGGGACACTGTTCAATAGATAACTTTATACCTATAGGAATAGGAAACTTCACCGGTTTATTATCCTGCATATTAAACCTTTGCAGTATTGTCTCAACATACTTCCTTTGGTTTAACCAAAGCTTCCTCTTTGCTCGATCTCGTTTAGTTTCCATGCCCAAAATATAGTTTGCAGCACTAAGATCTTTCATGTCGAATTTGGAGGACAATTGGGTCTTCAAATCCTAGATAATTTATTTGTTATTTCCAACCAACAACATATCATCCACATACAAGACCAGATAAATAACACGATCACCAATTAATTTAAAATACACATAGTGATCTTCTTTGCTTCTGGTGAAGCCAAGTCCCTGTATAAATGTATCAAATTTTTTATACCACATCCTTGGTGACTGTTTGAACCCATACAAAGACCTTTTTAACTTGCATACCAGTTCTTTATCACCCTTCACCACAAAGCCTTCAGGTTGCTTCATGTAGATCTCTTCTTCCAGATCCCCATGAAGAAATGTTGTCTTCACGTCCATCTGTTCTATCTCAAAATCAAAAGCAACAACAACAGATAAAAGTAAAATAATAGAAGCTACCTTTGCAACAAGAGAAAAAATATCACCAAAATCAATTCCTCACACCTGGGAATAACCTTTTTCTACCAATCGATCTTTGTATTTCTCCACCTGTCCTTTTGCATTCATCTTCTTCTTGAACACCCATTTTCTGCCAATGGGGTCCCTTCCAGCCGACAACTCCACCAGATCCCAAGCCTCATTTTTGTGCAAAGATGCCATTCATCAATCATGGCCTCTTTCCAGAGTTTTCCATCCTTTAAATCTACTGCTTCCCTCATAGTTTTGGGACATCATCAATAATAGATAAAGCAAAATTTCAACAGAAAGCAGATGGACTATACCTTTCTGGTTGCCTTCTTTCTCGAACCGATCTTCTCACAACCGGGGTTTGTGGCTCTTCATCTTTTGATTCCTCTTATGTTGTAGAGTCTGATTCTTCCTCCTTTAGCTCAAACTCTATCTTCTCATGTTCTTTTGGTAGGACTTCATGTTTAATAACATCTTTCACCTCTCTAAACACCACATCTCGGTTGTACACAACCTTCCTTGTTTCTAGGTTCCAAAGCTTGTAACCTTTTAAACCATCCTTATACCCAATAAATATGCACTTTTCAGATTTACTATCCAACTTTGTTCTTTTCTCCTTTAGAACATATACATACGCATCACATCCAAATACCCTCAGATGTGAAAGAGAAGTTTTCTTACCAG
Source organism: Pinus taeda (assembly GCA_000404065.3). NCBI lineage: Eukaryota > Viridiplantae > Streptophyta > Pinopsida > Pinales > Pinaceae > Pinus > Pinus taeda. The sequence goes on along the minus strand of APFE030342185.1, from coordinate 61,042 downwards.
TCCATACCTCTTGTGGAGTCTTATCCTCCAACGCTGATGAAGGTGATATGTTGACCAGGCAACATGTAGTCTCCA
>APFE030342185.1:36471-58212 GCA_000404065.3 Pinus taeda | reverse complement strand
CCCCCCCCCCGACGTGTGGGCTAGTCGTGGAAAGAATATAACACAACCCAACATTATTAAGTTAGCATTTGATCAAAAGGGTCAACATTTAAAGGTTGTCCTAGATTATGGATCTCTCATAACTATGACATTGAGGTTTCGTTAGCTTTAGGTTTCCTTGAAATGGGTACCACCCATCTAGGCCTTAGGCATCCAAGTTTTTCATTCAATGCCAATTATTTAATTTTTGGATATATGTAGAATCCAACCTTTTTAAGTTCCTATGGACATGAAACTTCTTGATGCCTCGAATATGATATTTGGGTCATTTAATTTTCACCAATTCCTACACACATTAAACTTTTAAATTCTTAGATATTTAATTGTTTGGCTCATCCAACTTTCACAAGTTCCCACACACACAAAACATGCAAATACCTATATATCTAGATATTTGGATATATGGGTCATCCAAATTTTTCTATAATTCCACCAACAACCCCCTTATGGCTAGACCCGTGGTAACAAACCCTACCAGCCAATGTGACCAGGGGTTGGGGATGAAACCTCAATCCCTAAGTTCCAAAATATCAAACTTCTCAAATATGTTTCAGGCTTGCTTCTAAGGACTGAAACTGACTCTGACAAGATACATAGATACCTTCCCACAAGACTTTTGATGATAAACAAAGCCTCGTTAATTTATAGGGCATCCAAATCACTACCAATAACTACAAACATCTCAAAAGGAGTCAAATATAGGCCCAATGGCCAAATCCACAAACTTCACCCAATTAAGTGAGATTCTTCTCACTCCTTTGAAGTTGAAAAAATTAGACTTTAACTCCAAACACTTACACTTGGAAAGGGTAGTGTTATGGCTTATCTCTCGAGGAAACAAAGTGTCCCCACCAAAATATTATTAACAAATGATTCAACTATACATATGATCTCACACATACACAGGCACGGGAACACACACTGACACATAGACATGCATGCATACATTTATACTTGAGAAAAATAACGACAACATAAGTTCCTTTAAGCTTTATAACATAATTTAATCTAAAACCCATAGCTATCAAAACCAAGGCATTTCCACACCCTTTCAAGGTCTTTAATAAATGAAAACCTCCAAGTCTTATCACCCCCAAATTGGGATATAACACAATCGACCTAATAAAGGCCATTCACCATTAATAGACAGTTGAAGAGCCTTAAATCTCAATTCAGCTTTTGATTTCTATTTCACAATACAATACATCTCAATAGTACTACATATAACATACTTTAATGACTACCTCGGTATACACAATTTATTCTTATGATAAATTACAGTTAGTAACCAAGCACATTTCAACAATTCTCCATCTCATCATTACATGCATACTTAACAACCTAGCATAGCAACATTCATGAAACTTTGAATGAATAATTTTTTTTCATTGCAACTAAATAAATACAATTATCTATGTCACTTTGAGATTTGTTGGAAACTGAAGAAGCGAGATCCACTCTTCACCTAACCATAGTATTACCTACACCACAATTCTCTTGTAGTTGGCCAACCTTGAGCCAAATCCAATGCCATAACTAGAACACTCACTTAGACATTAACAAGGTCCATTGTAGGTTAGATACATAAAGAAACTCTCCTTCAAACACATAAATTAGTATACCATCTTTCAATCTACTAGGCCATGGCCTCTTATGATTCATAGGGTTTCCATAACGGGCTCGCACAACACAAAGGGAATCCTTCTTTGAACTAACAATTCTTCTTCCATGCTTCCCCTTTCTCAATGGTTTTCATGCTTAATTCAACAAATTACTCAGTAATTCCTAGCCATCTAACTCATGTTGAGGACTTTAACAATGACTTCTCAATCACAAAACAGGGAATTCATAGTTCCACGCTTAGTTGTTGTGTCTGAGAATGTTTTTTGTCACCTTCTACTCTAAGTCACAATATTAGAACCCTTGTGTGACTTTATTTCTCTTCCCATTGGTTTTCCTTTAGTTCCACATACACACATTTCTTTGTCTCTCACACATCACACCACAATCACTCATAACAATCCCATTCCATCCCCCAATAATGATTGCTACCGTATATGAAAATTTGGGGTCAAATACCCGGTTTGTATTGTCAATTAAGAAGTTTCAGAGATGGATAAGTTTCCCATATCTTTGGAGTAGTTTTGTACCACTCCTACTCTTTCTCATAACTACTAGCAACTAGTAATTTACCTACCTCTCTGGTTTCTGGGAATAAGGGAAATTGGACATTTAATTCATGGAAAACAAGGAAATTCCCAATTCCCTCTCACAATATCCTATTATGCATTGGGATTTGTGTAGCCTCCTCTCTTCTTCAAAATTTGGAAATCTATTAAAATAAAATGCATCACACCATACAAAGTTTAGCAAGATATCCATGTTATCCATTAACAACAATAGAAGTCGTAATGGCAATCAAAAAATTGGGGTTCAAAATGGGGTGTTATAATCCATTCCTCCTTAAAGGAACAACATCCTCGATGTTCCACTTCCATGGCAAGGACTCTATACAACAAACAAAAATGGGTAGGTGATTTTTATGAAATCCTCTCATTCCCATGTGGCTTCATTCACTCAAAAGTGTTTCCACTGCACCATGAATTACGTGATGGCTCGATTCTGCAACAAGGTCTCCTTCCTATCTAGGATGCATGGGGCTCTTGTTGAAATTCTCCTTCAAGTTACACCTAAATCACAGTCCAATCGAGAATGTTATTAGCATCATGTACATATTCTTAAGCTGCAAGACACATGGAATACATTATGTGGTTTCATAGTAGGAGGGAAGGAAATCCCATATGCCATTGGTCACATCCTTTCTAAGATCTTTAATGGGCCATAATAACATGGTTCCAACTAAGCACAAGCTCCAATTATTAGAGAACTTCTCTTGGGTTTGATCCTAAGGTATACATGTTCTCCAAATTTGAACTCATTGTGAATCCTATTCTTGTCTACATATATTTTCTGTCAATCTTGTGCTACTTTCAGGTTTTGCCTATTTTTTTCCACTTACCGTTCATTTCCTTTAGCATATCTAGTCCAAGTGTGTTTGATCCACTAGTTGATTGGGCTATTTCATTTTCCACCATAAGGTTCCTAAAAAAGACACATATTTAATACATCCTAGTAACCATTATTGTAGGAAAAATCTACCATAAGTAAATAATATTCCCACTTATTAGGATATTACATAGCACACATCCTTAACATATCTTCCAACACGTTGTTTACTCTCTCTATTTTTCCATATGTCTAAGGATGGTAGGTTGTGATGAAAGCCAACTGTGTTCCAAAGCTTACAAACAAATATTTTTAGAAATTTGAAATGAATTTATCATCTTGATTTGATATGATGGTATTTGTAATACCATGTCATGATGGTAAATCATTATGGATTTCCACTGGAAAGTTCGTCACAATAGATCTAATAAAAATATACTTAAAATCTAAAATCTATACTCTAAGGGTTATTTTCCTTAGACTTACAAATTTATTAAATTGTTGTTTTCATGTATCCAATATATAAAATGTAAAAAGTAGATAACAAACAAAAATACAATCACTCATAACCATAATGACACAAGATATGATATGGGAAACCCTAAGTAGAGAAAACCAAGCTAAAAAAGTAAGGTTGTTCTCTCTTTGTCTGAATGCAAATGGATGCAAGTACAAAGGTGTAAGGCATGTGGCTTGTGTGCTGATACAGTGAAAAAATCCTCTATGTTTTCTCTCTCCCTATCCACTTTCAACTACTTTAATCATACATGGAAGAAAATGCACTCAAATAGAATGGAACCTTGTTTCCTTGTAGTGGCCCAAATATACAATAACCTACTAGTGGTTAATTTTGACTCCAACTCTTCATTAGAGTCACAATATTGAATCTTCTACTAGAGTCTTCTTCATCATGATTACGTGCCTAGCCACTTTTCCATGAATAATGGTGGTTTGCCCTCTTGAATCATGGTGGTCAAAATAGGGGTGGTGTAACTTTTTCGTATGGACTTCATGTGAGGTCTTTCTTGCATTGCTGGAAATTCATGTGTGTGTAGAATAACGTTAGAGTGTGTTTGAGTTTAAGGGCAAATGTTTACCCCAAAAAAACAACACTTGATGCCTCAAACTACTTCTAGAAGATTTCAGACCCCAATTTTCCAAATTGGCAACCTGCTAGTAAAAATGGTCCTATGAGTTGATTTATTCAATTTCCCCACTCTTACAACATGAAGATTGATGAAAATAATATAATGATCCAATCCAAATCATACCTCTCCATTTTGGGAGTCTTTTGGTCCCTAAAAGATTTTACTAAATGAGGTGAGAAATTTTTTCCTCTACCTTCTCCTTGGGGTAAAATTTTCCCTTGTTTGGAAGTTATCCTTTCAATGTAATCTACCAAAGGTCATGTTGCCCCTATCCTGCAGTTCTGTAACTATTCTACAAAATTATATCCTCTATCAACTCTTCGTGAACATCCAGTGCCAAATCCTTTATAGAATATAATACTTATTCCCCCTTCATAATCCAACATGGAAGGCTCATAGAGTTCCGAATTGTCTACATTCACTACTGAGTAAATGCACATGTATGGGGGTAGAGTGAGTATATAGGCATTCCCTCCAATATTTTCTAGTATTTCAAAGGGGTCATATCACATAATCTTGATTTTCTTTCCAAGACGATTTAGTCTCTCCTTTTTCAACTGTAACCATACTTTGCCTCACACTCTAAATGGATTCTTTGTTCGATGTTGATCATGCCTAGCCTTGTAATTTTTTGTCTTCTACAACATCTCCTATGTATATGGATCTATGTAATCTTATCAATATATTTTTATACCCTTAAGGAATCCCCCGTAAGATCCTCCCTCACTCCTCCTTATTTTCCATATGTAATATCCAAAGGTGAAGGTGGAAAATATACAAAACAAGTTTTAAATGGGGCCTCAACGATAGAAGTGTGGATTTCTCTATTATAAGAGTGTTGGGTATATACCATATTTTTGTCCCAAGTTTTTAGCTGATTTTTATTGTAACCCCTAAAAAGTTGCACCGAAATCCTATTACTTGCTTATGTTTTCCCATATGTCTACGGATGGAATTTTGTAGACCTCTTCAACTCTATGTCCACAATATAGTCCAAAATGCACTTGGAAATATCGTGTCCCTATTTAAAATCATGCTCCTTGGTATCCCAAAGTGCACCCAAACTTGTCCAAATAATAAATTTGTTGTTTCTTTCCAATTGATGATCTTTTTATAAGACATTAGAACACACTTCCTGCTAAACCTATTGTCCCTTCTTGGTTGTTGTTAAACTTCCCACAAATTCCATGGAAATGTTATCCCAACGACAAGTAGGTACATGGAAGGGATTATGTAGACTTTATTTCTTATTACTAGGTTTACTTAAAACTAAGCATGCATCCTCTTATGAACCTAGCTACCTCTTTTTGCATTTTGGGTTGGTACATATACCTCTGCAAGTTGATCTCTATCTTCCCTACAACAAATTTTCCTACAACCTTAGAGTTGTGAGCCTTTCTAATCAACTACAGTCACTCATCTTTAGAAACATATAACTTATCTAACCTGTAGAGTAACCTATTATGCAGATAGTAGTCAAATGTATTGTCATCACCATGTACATGACTCTAGCCCTGCAACTAATGGAACACCTCCTTGAATTCCTCATCCTTTGTTTATGCTTCACTATAGAGGCTAGTGATCTGTGTGGATTATTGTCTCCTTTCCCATACATTATTAGTTCCACTTCCTCACAACTTACACCAAGGAATAGAGCTCCTTTTTTTAGGTAGGGTAGTTCAAAACCACCCTATGAAAGACTTCATAATGGTATCATACATGCCTTCCTCCCTACTTCAAGACCGCTCCCATAACATAACATACCCACTCACATATGTCTCCACTTTGAAGGGTTGTGTCAAGTTCAGTAATTCCAAGACTAGTGCCTAACTAATCTTATTCTTTAACTCCTCAAATACCCTCTGTTAACCCTTTCCCCATTGGAAACTCTTACCACTCACTATTATAATGTGGAGTGGTTCTAATACTCTTGAAAATGAGGCTATGAATTTCATCAAGTATTGTGCCACTCCAACAAAAATTCTAACCTCAAAGACATCAATAGGCGTCTACCACTTCATGAATCATGGCCTCCATCTTGGTAGGATCTATCTTTAGCTCTTCTCCACCTACCACATTTCCCAGATATACCAAAGGTTGTTATGCAAACTCACACTTCTTGATATTTTCTAACAGTTGGTGCTTCTTCAATGTCTCTAGCACCTACATCAAATGTGAGATGTGCTCCTTCCAAGTAGCATTATATACTAGTATACCATCCAAAAAAACAATAACAAATGAATATATAAAAGGGCTAAATATATCATTCATTAACCTCATGAACATAACTAATGCATTACATAGGCTAAACGACATGACTAATCACTAATACAAACATCAGATGGTTTTGAAGGAAGTATTCCAATTATCTTATTCTATGACCCAAACCCACTGCTATCCTGACATTAATTCCAACTTGATGAAGTATTTTGGCTTGTTGTAAATAATCCAATAGATAATTTACCCTATGAAGGGGGTGTCTACTCTAGAGCATAATGTTTTTTAACGCCCTATAATTAATACACATCCACCAGGTCCCATCCTTCTTTGGTCGAAGGGTGACCCACATAGCGAGGTACTTGGTTGAATGACACCATGTTCCAATAATTGTTGCAATTCCTTCTTCACCTCATTTGCCTCTATAATGGACTACCTGTAAAACCAATGTTTGGCAATGGAGAGTCGAACAACAATTGGATCTCATGCTCTACTTTCCTCTTTGGTGGTATCCATTTAGACTCTTAGAACACACCCTTATATGCCTATAGAAACTCTTTTCGTTGTTGTTTTTTTCCTTAGTGCACCCCTCTAGGGATGACTTAGCTCTCATGGATTGTTCTATAGATTAATTTTCCCTTTAAAAGAGCAATACATAATTCTTGTTAGAATTGATCACTTTTTTGGCTTAGTTGGAACTTATCAACAAAATATTTAACTTACTCATGTACATGTTGATGATGAATGATTTTTCGTCCTTGATGAGGCGGTGTTGGTTGGCTCCCGACATGAATATCACATCCTGCACGTAAATATAGGGACTTCCAAATATAAATCCACATACATCAAGTGGAAGTACACTTAACTCTACCTAAATTTTATTATGCATTGCTTGCTTACCTTTATTTTTTCCTTTTTATTGACCAATCCCATTCAATATGGTCTAGGATGGTTGATGAGCCCTGGTATTGCAACAAGAATGGTGCAACTCCCATGGCTACCAACTTAAATTATCAACCTGGGGTCCATACAAAATTAAGAGAGGTCATAATTGTATGATCAATGGACACCTTCCTCTTTCTGGTCTGACTCCCTTTGATGAAAGTGAAAGAACACAATGAAACAACTTCAAATGAGCAAAGGATCTAGGTAAGCCATCAATCCTAAGTTAAAAAAGGTAAATAAAAATAAGAAAATGTATTCTAATTTTGATGGAAGGTAAATGGAATAAAGGAAATTTATTCTAAAACTAAGCAAATCTAATCTATCTTGTTTGAAAGGAAATGGAATTAAAGGATTTATATATTACGCTTGCAAGAAGAAAATCACACTTTGCATAAAGTAAATTGTGGAAAGGAAATCTAGACTAATTGCATAAATCAACATTCAAGATGCAAGAAATATAAGAGCTAAATGGTGACCTAACCAGGACTCGACTCAAACAAAGTGGACTCATAGCATTCATAGGCTATAAATCTACTTCTATCATGAATTTGGAGTGTATTTGGGTAAGGAAGAACTCGAAACAAATTGCTACTGGACTTCTACTCCTCGAGATAACTTGTCGAATGCCCAAGAAAATAAAATTAAATTGAGATGGTAATTTTGTTATTATTAAGTAGGATGTCATACTCCATTACAAGTGGAATCACTCAAAAATACCCCTGTTACCATGTGCTAAAAATAGCAGAAAATTACTACTCTAAAGACTCGAAATTCTAGAACTAGTGAGCTAGTTAACCTACCAAATTCCTAACATAATCAAGTGAAAATACTATGGGGTAGATTTTTTTTAATTAACTTGGATGTTTTTATGACTCAACATAAGTGGAAGAAATTCAAATGAAGCTCATTAACATGTTCTAAAAAATAGCATAAAATTACTACTATTTTTCTACAAGAGACTTCCAGAAATTCTAGATTTGTGAACTAGTAAACCAATACAAATAGCTCAATGATGAATATGAATTTTAAAAGTTGTTATAAGGATCCATCATTCTTGTGAATCTGTAAATAACCTGCAAAAAACACACTTCAATCATTTAACTAATGTAACCTACAACAAAAGAGGAATGAACGCTAAAGATGGAAATAAGAGATGCAAAGTCAAAAAGACATTCGAAGGAAATAAAGAAATTGTACAAGAGGACATCTAAGGCTCCTGGGATGGCCAATACCAAGGATATTTAGAGTCCTATGAAGTAAACCAAGATTTAGAAGCTAAAAATGGCACCGGACTTCATTGTTTGAATCAATCCAAGTACATCCCTGTTAGAAAAGAATGTGGAGTTGCTAAACAACAAGTTTTCTCCACAAGAAGATCGAGAAATACATGCGGCCAGAGGAAAATTTGAATTGGTACTTATATAAATTTATGGGGAAGCATTCTCCTATAAAGGAAAGATATTTCCCCTCCAAAATCTCTTAAATAGTGGAATTGGTTCCCAACACTAGGAATTTGCATTAAATGATAGGGAGCACATTCCTAGATTTTTTCAATCACTAGAGCTCCATAATTTGTTTAATAATTTCATCATATCATGTTCATTTATTATCCAATCTTGGTTCTCCTGTAGTAGGGATAAAGTCCCTATATTATCTCATTAATAATTTACTCAATATTCTACAAAAATTAATAATATTAGGCACAAATATGCAATTATCTCTAAACCTTCCTAATGAACATATTAAAGTTAAAATTATTTCATCTAATGCAAAAAGAGAGGTTTAATGTGCTAAAGGATGGTCATATGGGCATTAATTTATGTCTAATTTGGAGACTCATCAATGGTCACGAGTCTCCAATCCTAGTTTCTTGACTAAATTTTCTGCTATGAGATTCGCTTGTGATCTTGAGTCGAATTAGAGCATTATTTTTTGTCTTATTAACCTGTATCCTATATGGCATACTTTGATCATTTCCTTTTCTTCCTATTGCTAAAGGCTACTCAGGTTCACCCCTTCTACATTGTTGTACATATAATCTTATCATGCACATTTGAGTTGCTTTCCACCTGATTACTTGAATCTATGGCCATGTTATTTTTCGTCTTAACATATTTATTTTGATTCTTTGGGTTGAGCTCTAGATGCAACTTCCAACACTTCTCCTCTAAATGAAAATAAATATTAAGTAGTTGCAATGGTTGTTAGGATCTTTGCATTGGTGTATCGTGGCTGATATCTTTTTATCTTTTCCTCCTTTCCACTTCTTCTTCCCCTCCTTGGAAGCAACCTGGTGCTCCTTTTGCTTTAACCCATTTGACTTCCCTTTCTTCTAGCTTATGTTCTTCATGTACTATTCTTGTACACAAGCCTCCTCCACAACTCTGAGTTTGAACAACATTACTTTCTTCCATATATGGTTGTATAGGCCCCCTAGATACTTGAGGACTACATCTAGGTTCTTTGGGGATATACCCAACATTATTTCCATCTTCCTAAATTCAATGGTGTACTCCTATACACTTTGCCCGTGTCTTTGCCTAAAGTAATGCCACTAGTTCCATTGGTCCTGTACATACCTGATAAGGTAGAATTTTTTGTACTTTATGAGAATTTTGAAATCCTCCCACTTAGTCACTATAGGATCTTTGTCCAATCTCAGGGTTTCTGTACAACTTTCCCACTAATTCAGGGCATGACCCTCTAATTTTATATTTGTACATTAAATTTTCTATTCTTCCTCTATGCGGTGAACACTAAATAGACTTATAATTGTTATAACTAGTTATTTAAATTCAAAGCATCAATATCACCTTAATATGGCTTGATGTCAACCTTTGCATCCATCTTGAACATGGACTATGAATTCTTCATTGCACTAAAACTGGGTTGTTCCTTTTTAGGTTCTTTCTTTCCCAATTCCCCAGTGTCTCCTTTGATGTGACCTTTGAGTTGGTACCTTCATCTTCTCTTATTCACAACTTTTTTTCCATAGTCGTCATAAGGAGATTCATTTTATGGATAATATATGTGATCTATTATTCTAGCCTTAAGAACCTCTCCTCTACTTCATATCAAGGGTTATTAATAGATTTGTCGGCCATGGCCGAGGTTTTATAAATTTTTGCTTAAACCAAAATGGAGCCCCTACAACTTCCTACAAAATACCCAAAAGCATTTGCTCTAATACCAATATGATCCATAAATTGTTGTGGATATTTCAGTGGACAATTCATCACAACAAATTTGATCAAAAAAATATAATGAAAATTTTAAATCTATACTATGGGGGTTATTTTCCTTACACTTCTAGATTTATTAAGTTCTTTTTTTCATGCATGCAATAGATAAAATGTGGAAAATAGAGAAAATCCAAAAATACAATCACTCGCAACTATAATAACACAAGATTGATATGGTAAACCTTGATGGGAGAAAACTAAGTTTAAAGGTGAGGTTGCTATGCTCTCTCTTCCTCTAAATGGAAATGTATGCAAGTCTAAAGGAGTGAAACATGTGGTCTGTTAGCTGGTGCAGTGTACAAACCATCCCTATTTTATCTCTCCCGATCCACTCTTAGCTACTCTACTCATCTACAGAACAAATGCACTCGAATAGAAAGGAAACCCTTTTCCTCCTAGTGGTAAGGTTATAACACAACCCAATAGCCTACTAGTGGTTAAGTTTGACTCCTTCAACTCTTAAGAAAAGTTAAAATATTGACTCTTCTAGAGACTTCTTCATCATGATCACATGGCTATCCACTTTTCCATGTATAATAGGGTTGACGTGGCACCTCTCGAATCATGGCAATCAAAATTAGGAAGCTCAAATTTTGGGTGGCATAAATTTTGCATATAGACTATGTTTGAGGTCTTTCTTGTGCCATTGGAATGGTATATAATGTGTAGAATAGTGGTATGGGATGCCACATTTTAGAAGCAAAGTTTTACTCCCAAAAAACACTATTTTATTCCTAAAACTACTTCAATAAGGTTTCATACCCTAATTTGCCAAACTGGGACCCACAAGTAAAAATAGTCATGTGAGCTAATTCCTCAATTCCCACTCTTAAAGCATCAAGATGGATGAAAAATAATATAATGTTCTAATCTAGATCATGTAGTCTTCTTTTTTTTCTTTTTTTCTTTTTTTTTCTTTTTTTTTTGAAGTATTGGCAATGTTGATTGCTTTACATGTGGACTTCATAGAAGTGAAGTGAGTTGACTTGTTCAACTTATCCACCACTACCATGATTGTATTGTGTTGCTTGGTTGTCCTTGGTAAACCAATGATGAATTCCCTTTTCCATTCCAAAAATTGTATTACGGTTGCAACAACCCTTTTGGATTTTTATGGTCAACTTTAACTTATTAACATTCCAAACATTTAACAATCTAATCAACAATTTATTTCTTCATCCTAGACAAATACTATAATTTCCTTATATTTGTTATCATTGTTTATGATCAATTTGGCAATGTATTTAAGGTCTCTTATGTATTTCATTCATTATGAACCTTTTTTAAGACTATTGAATCTAGTATGTACAAACTTCCCTTATACATCAATAGTTTGTCCTCTCTTAACTTACATTTTGCACACCTTGGTCCCTTGGGATCTCTCTCCAAGCATCCTCTTACATATTTGAAGTGTTTTTTCACCCTGTAGGGCATATTTGATTATATCTTTTATATCCAACTCACATGTGGTATTTTTTCCGTTTGTATTGTTTGTGTGTTCCTACTGAGAACATCTACTACTCAATTTTCTTTTCCCTTGATGTGCCATATCTCAAAATCAAACTCATTGATGATATCCATCCATTAAGTTTGTATGTCATCTAAAAGAGGTTGATCAAACAAATATCTTAGCCTATTGGGATATGTCAATAATACAATTCTTCTTCAAAACAAATAATGCCTCCACATATTCAAGGTGTGTAAAATGGTTGCAAGCTCCAATTCATGTGTCACACAGTGCTTTTCATGCTCATTTACTTTCCTAGATTCATAGTTGATCACATGTTCCTCTTGCATGAGAAATTTTCTAGGTCCTTCCTTGCAATCATTTGTGCAAAGTAAAAATTATTTGTTTGGGTCTACAATGCTTAAAATGGGCACATTAGTTAGGATTTGTTTTATCTAATAAAATATTGCTACACACTCTATTGTCCAAACAAATTTCATCCCTTTCTTCTGCAATGAAGTGTGATTGGGTGACCAATCCTTGAAACTCCATGAAATATTCTATAATACCTGGATAATCTGATAATGATCTCACCTTTTACATGTTTCAAGATGTTGTCCAATCCATCATCACCTTGATGTTCTCAAGGTCCACTACAACTACTTCCTTTGAAATAACATGACCAAATAGTGCACTTGTTTTTGAAAGAAATCCCACTTTTTGAACTTGGCATAAAACTAGTGTTCTCTCAATACTTGCAGTATTATTTTGAGGTGCTCCTTATGTTTCTCGTTGGTCTTTGAATATTCAAATATGTTATCAATAAAAACAAAAAAAGCTTATGGGAAATCAATACTTGTTCTTGATGGTCATCTCATTCGATTTCCTATAATCAATGCATAATATGAGGATACCATGGTTATAGAGGAGGAGGTGTATGTTGAGCAACGACAGGGCTTTGAGGTACTTGGGTGGGTAACCCATGTATGTCGGTTGAGGCGAGCACTCTATGGACTTAAGAAAACTCCGAGAGCTTGGTATTCAAGGATTGATACTTGCAGTAGATGGGTTTCATGAAGAGTGATGCAGATACGAACCTATGCTACATTGTTGTAGGGGATGATCCACTCATTCTTGTGTTGTATGTTGATGACTTGTTCATTACTGGGGCAAAGAGACTGATTAGTTGCAAGAAGGATCTTTATATGGAGTTCAAGATGAAAGACATTGGGTTGATGCATTACTTTTTGGGGCTTGATGTGTGGTAGGAGGAGCGACATATCTTTCTGGGGCAGGGGCAGTATGTTGTGGATGTGTTGAGAAGATTTCACATGGAAGACTATAAACCCATGTCTACACCTATGATCACCAACTGGAAGAATCTCCATGCTTCAGATTCTAGTTTGGTGAATCCCACGTTGTATGGGCAACTTATTGGATCCTTGATGTATCTGGTCAACACTATACCAGATATATGCTTTGCAGTGAACACACTTAGCCAGTTCATGGTTGAGCCTAGGAGGGTGTACTGGGTAGCTGCAAAGCACATTCTTCGCTACATGCAAGAGAATATTGATTATGGTTTGGACTATAGGCAGGGAGATGGAGTGAGGTTGGGAGGTTGACAGATTTATATTGGGCAGGTTGTGCTTCTAATAGGAAATCACTTCAGGGTACTGCTTCGTATTGGGTTCGGCATTTGTGTCGTGGTTCAGTCGAAAGAAAAACTCAGTTGCTTTGAGCTCTTTTGAGGCTGAGTATATGGTTGTTAGCTAGGCTAGTTGTGAGGCCATTTGGCTTCGCAAGTTGTCGTATGGCCTATTTGATCAGGAGTTGAGACCGACGGTTATTCACTGTGATAATCAAATTTGCATTAAACTCGTGGAGAATCCAATGTTTCATGGCATGTCAAAACAAATTGACGTCAAATATCATTTCATTGGAGACTATGTTCAGAAGGGGGCAATGAAGCTAGAGTATATATCAACAGATGAGCAGGTGGTCGATGTTCTCATGAAATCCTTGCCAAGAGGCAAGCATGTCCATTTCAGGGACAAGATGGGAGTGGTGAGAAACACATTCCTCGGTAAAAGGGAGTGTTGATGTTTAATGTACCTTGGACAAGTTGTTTCCATGGGTTAGTCTCTACCTAGGGAAAAGTGTCCAAAATAATTATTTTCCTAAGTGTGACTTTATAAAGAGAAAGTGACTTTATAAGTGGTAAAGTCAATGTTAAATTATAAAGTGAAAATTGAATTTAGACATAAAGTACAATGTGGGTACTTAATTTAATGGGCGAGTTAAAAAAATAGAAAGTGAGAATTAAATGCACATTTATTCTTATCCCTTGATCTAAACAAATCTGAGCCATTAGATCTTAGGGTTGCCCAAAAGTCATTTAGGGAAACAATAGGGGGGAAAGAAAAGAGAGACTACATTCATTCTTCATGAGTAGATTGGAGAAAGGAGGCTGATAGCTGGAGAAAAATTCTAAAGGAGAAATTTGTTGCAACAAGCTAAAGGAGTGACTTCCAGGCAAAGTTGGGCATGAAAATCGAGGCATAGAAGACAACAGAAGATACAGTACGAACAGCGTTTAATGATGTGAGTTACACGCTGTTCGAGAGAAGTTTTTGAGAAAAAATAAAGAAATAAGGAAATTTGGATTTTTTTACATACAGTCCGTACAGAATTTGTACAGTACAATATGTATCCATACTATACATATTTTTAGCTTCAAGTGGGCATGGAAATCAAGGTAAAGTGGGAACAATTTTCAAGGAGTTTTGGGCTAAAAAGATAAGTTGTATTTTGCTGTTTTGTTTTGTCTACAAATGCATTTTTCCTTGAAAGATAAATAAATTTGAAAAGCTCTCTAACAGGTTTTCCTCAGAGAATATTGAAGGGGTTTTGCTTGGGTCTAAGTTGACCAAAACCTGTGTGTAACTTCATGTGTGTTGCCGGTATGTTTATGTCCATATTTATTTTCAGCATGTGTTGACAATCCCATGTGTTTTAATATGAAAATTTCATTTCTATAATTCTATATGTTGAATGTATGTTTATGGGAAAGGGCATTTAATTGAATGGGAGTGATAAGGTGAAATTGAAATCGGGTTGAGATTACAGGAAACTTTTTAGTCATCAAATTTCAACAATGATCAAATACGAGAGTAAATAGATCACGACAGCTACGACCGGAAAAATCAATAAGTTCATCGACATCCTCATGATATGATGAATTAAACAGAGGGGTAGATGAGAAGCAAGAATGTTCGCCCTCTGCGTTTCCAGAAAAAGTAGATGAAAAATCCAGTGGATTTTCAGTGAAGAATTTGTCCTCTCCACTTTAAAATGATGGAATAACATCAAGTGTGTGAATGATCGGAAGTAGATGCATCTATGGATGAATTTACACAAGGAAAATCAGAGATAACAGACTCGCCAAAGATGTTAGGAAAAAGCGGAGGAGGCAAGGAAAGAAGGAGGTCATCCTTCGTCATGGGTTGATGTTCAAATCCCCAGTCATACTCATCATAGATGGCATCGCATGTTGGTTATGTAACATCAACTCTGTCGATGGCTTGATCCTAGTTCACAACATGTGTAGAATCCGAAACGGAAGAACACAAGACAACACAATCCGAAGGATCAATAGAACACGAAGACGAAGGTTGAGGTAACAAGTGCATATGAAAACCCATGGGCTTCCCAACCAAATCTATGCAGAAATTAAGAGTAGTGATGGTGGGAGGATGTGACAGTTGAACAGACAAGTGTGCACATTCTCCCACATCACTCTGCAGGGGTGGAGCTATTTGATGAGGGGAAGGCAGACAGTCACCTGTGACAACACTATGTCCGCTTGTGATTGCGCAGCTCCATCACCGAAGTATGTTAAGCGGGGTTTGAACTTCATCTTCACATTGGGACAGAGTGGTTTGGTAAGGCAATATTCAAATTTGTCCATGAGATATTGGAATTTCATCTGACTTTTTGGAGCTTCAAACACGAGTAAACAAAAGTCCTGCCAAAAATCTATAGGCGATTCATGCAGGGCCTTCCATTGTTTTAATATTTTTTTGTCAAGAACTTCAAGATCAAAATGATGGAAAACAAATTCGATTAGATCATTGGAGTGCTTAAATGAGTGCATGCAATTGGTAGGCAAGTTGCGACACCATCGTTCTGAGGATTCATGAAGTGTGGATGCAAGCAACATCCTGACCTCTACTTCATCAAACTCTTCCTTATTCCCCAAGAATGAAAGGAAGTCATCTAAGTGCTTAGGCAAGGCCACTTCGCCTTCACCATCATATGTGAGTTCCGACAAGTGATCAAAGAATTCCTTCGTGACTTCGAAGGAATGTCCATTGGACAAACATCGCGGAGGGTTCACTACAACGATATCCATGATAGATGTGTGAAGATTCAAAGCATGATGTAAGGACTTAGCTTGTCATCTGGCCCTCCTTCTAGTACGAGAAATGTTGACGATGTTGGACCCGCTGACATTTCAGGGGATCTCCCTGGTAAGAAGTCCCAACTAGACCTCAGACCGTTTGGAGTAGGAGTCCCAGCAGTGGGTAGTACGGTATTGCCTTAATTGCGTTTGTGGGTAGAGGTAAGTAAGATGTCCTTGTTAGTAGCAAGGGTGTGACCTTGCAACAAGTCAAGGAAGGTGTATGAAAGGCTCTAACACGTGGAAGGGGGGACGAGTGCGCCCCTTAGAAACCTATGATAGCATGCAGCTTGAAAGGGAGCACACGAGTAGAAAGACATCACGAGATGGAAAGTAGGATAACAGATGATCCAAAGTGATGGATTATATCAACAACACGCTTCGATAAGATTCATACAAACACATACAAAATAGTCCATACATACATGCGTAAATTACAACTACATACATCATTAAAGTAATCAGGATAGTTGGACTACAATAAAAATATATGCATGAAATGTGTTGGCTTTGTTATATTAAAAGAGTGAAAGATCCAAACATACATACAACCATGACTTCCACTAGCCTTGATAGCGAAACATTACAATCACTATCGCCTGCTCCTCCAAAGAGATGTACTAGCTCTGCACTGTGGAGAAGCCAAGGCTCGTTATAATACACTCCAAGCTTTCTCTAAGCTATCCTATAGGAACTTTGACTCCCAAAACCTTCTACAATGAGTTATGATGTTCTATAAATAGCAAAGGGTGGGGTGACCCTTGACATTCCCCTTTGTGACTCTTCAACTACCATCACGACTCTTCAACTTACACATGACTGTTACATTCTACTATTGACACTTAGTCTCTCAATTTTACAACATGTTTATATTACAATATGCACATGTACCTATGTGAGGCAAAAATAGGCTTGAGTAAGCCATTCAAGACATCACTAAGACTCAGACAGTTGTGGGAATACTAACTCTTCAACATCCTCTCTATGATCGACTGTGGCGAACTGATGTCAAGCTTGGTAGTCCGTTATGGTGTCCGCGTGCTCTATGGTGATATCCTTTTGAAAGCGAACTCTTGCCTCCGTTACATCCAAGTACATTAATTTGGCACCTCTGTCCAACTCGTCTGATAACATGTGCATCATAGTCTTGAGTGCAATCAGACCAGCGACATACTCGTGCATAGTGTCGGCGCTCATCTGCAAGTTTGCGATGGTGGCTATGCGAATCAACTGATCAAAGTACATGTCCAGCTCCAGTCGGACTTGGTTCTTTATCTTCGCCTCGATGAGTGTGCTAATGGATGAGATCACATGCGTGCGCACAATGACATCCATGCTTCTGAACACCCAGGCATGTGAAGCTTGTAAGCTAGTGATGAGTTGTGAGAGTTCCTCATAGTTTCGAATCTGACTCCGAATGCGTACCTTCAACTCCACTACTTTTGGCTTCATCATCTTTGGCAAGTGCAATGGGACTCCCTCGTACCTCATTTTCCATGTATTCATGTGATCAACAACAGTGTGTAAGTCTAACAAGATGTGTGCTCTCCTAGCACAATGTTGCTGGCAACCGTTAAGATGGAAAACTGACTTATGCATAGTGACGAATCTGAAGTACAACTTCCGCATGACTGTCTCAAGAAACAATACTTCATCTAGTATCGCTCTCCTTAACTCTACCCTAGCAGATGTTGTAACCTGCTCTTCTCCCTGCTTGGCCGCTTGTGGCTCCTTAGCCATGCTCTCATTCTCAGCGATCAAGAATCTAACACTCGAGATGGTGGTTTCGGCATATGCTTTGGTAGCATCGGCCAGTGCAACTAGATGTCTATGCACATCAGACACGATCGCTTGTGCTTCAAACTACGCAGGAGATGCATGGACATTCAAATTGGGCACTCTGTGTGACTACACAACTCTGTGTTGTGACTCGTCAAAAGATATGTTGTGCATATCTGCTTCTAGATTGTCTTTAAGGATTTCAGTGTCTCCTTGATCGCTTGGGACTTGTTCTGCTTCCGAATCTGGTGAAGCCGGTGGGGTAACTTCATGGTTCTGAGGCATGAAGTTGATGTCTTGATCTAACTCAGGTTGAACCATATCTGTGTCCTTCTGCTCTAACATCTGTTCAATCTCCAGAGCAAAGTCCTGCTCCTGTGACTACTCACCTTGTCTGTTATGTGCTAGCTGTTTGGATGAGTCAATAACCTGTATCAACGCAGTTTCATCAATATGTGCATGATGTGCCTCCTATTGTTCTTGTTCCTGCTATGTTTCCTTCTCTCTTCTGTGCAACTCTTGTTCTTCACAGAGTTATTGCTTCAACTCCTATAACTCCTTTTCTATTTCCTCTAGCTTTTGCTTCTCTCTTTTCCTTTGTGTGATCCTCTTGTCACATTGTTGCCTCTTCGCCTCAATCTCCAAAGCTACTTTCAACACAAGTCGGTATGCTTTGAATTTGTAGATTTTCTCTGCCTATGCGCTGTCTGCAACCTTCCTCTTGCCTTTGTCAAGTGCAGGTCTGCTTCCCTTTGTTGCTACTGATGATATTGTGCTCTACGATGTTGTTGCCTTCTGCATTGCTAACCATTCTACAACCATGCTAATTGGTTCATTGAGCCTTACGAAGTGATATCAGTATCTCCATGGGTCTTCCTTAGGCCAATGACACAGCCCATGGATCTAAGGATGATACACTCTCCCACAGTGGTCCTTCATTAAGCAATGCAGGTCATATGGAAAGAAACTTCTGGTGCCAAAGGTGAACCTCTTCAATTCCTCTGTTTTAGCCTCAGCATGCTTGAGATTCTGGATCTCATACAACCCGATCCACAAAGGAAGAGTGGGCTAAGGTGCCTTATTCTTCTTGTGCAGTCTCGCTCACAACCCTGTCGAGATGTGGTATGAAACCTCTTGGATGACTAGCTTATCCATGGCAAACTTCTGTAAAACATGCAGAGCCTTCTCCGCGTTGTACATCTGGATGAAGGTGCCAAGGGGTGAGGCATACAATTATGCTATGTCAACCAATGCCTCCATCGCTTCTTGCGACATGAAAGGTGGATCCTACTCAAAGATCATCATGTATACCGGGGTGACAAAGTGGTCTGATAGTTGTACAATAGCTTCATGGAAGCTACATTCGGAGAACAAATTGCAATAAGTGTGCGCGAAGGTTTCTGAAGGTGTCCATGCCCAACCCAAGCTTGGGAACTGCTGATGAGCACAAAGTGCATCAAGTATGTAATCAGACATGAATAACTTCACTTATTGACCCTTGGGTGGATGTTGGGCTTCTGTTACTTGTTCCTTTAACCGGAGAGCCAACAATGTCAGACCAATTGAAAGGTCTCCCTTCGTTCGCCAATTGATCTAAGACAATCACCCAACTTTGCGGGAAGGTCTTTGTGCTCTCTTGGTTGTATAAGCAGCATGCGAAGATGACCAAGGGTTGTTATTCCTTCCGCAGTATCCTTGTCTTGTACACTTTGTTGGATGTTGTCCTAAACTTAGATGGCTATTTCACCCAACTCTTCAAGATGTCTCTCGAGTTTGCACTGCTACTGGGCTTGGTGAAGGGTGTATCCATCGTGATCGCCTGCCACGACAAGTGATACATATCCTGAAAGTCCTTTTCTCTAAAGGTAGCAAGTTTTGTTCCAATGGCACTTCTCAACACCATTGTCTCTGGATCAATATGTGAGACAATCCAGTGGATCATGTCCACGCATGGAAATACGAGATATTTGCATCCAATTTGGTACAAGCCAGACTTGTGTATGGTGACATAGACCCTGTGATCTTCTAGATTCTCCTCAAATATGCCTAAAAAGGTGTCATTGATGTCTTTCCATTTCATCTTGATTTCCTTGTATATGAACAACTTAGTGTCTTCATAGATGGGCAAGCTCATAGAAGCTTGCTTGACTGCGTCTCCGGTTGCACTCTCAACGGTGTCCTTTGACCCTGCTCTCTTGGAAGCCATTGTACCTGTACTGTTGAGGGACGGAAAAACACTTGTGATACCTAGAGACAGAGCAACACTCATGGCAAGCAATATGTCAGTTGAAACCAAAAGTAATTTGAGGACTGACATGCAACACACCTGGGTGATTGACTGGAAGGTTTGCGTAATATTCACTAGGAGGCTGGGAGACTGACTACCAGAACTATGCAGAGCACAGTTCGGACTATCAGTGAGCTGACTAACTGCTGAAATTGTGTAGAGAACTGTCTAGCCTGGCCTGTTGGGGACTAAAACTGCGCAATGCGCAGTTTTAGTCAACATGACTGCAACCCGATCAAACTGCATTTGCGCAATTCCAGGGGCCAGCTAGGCACTGCCTCTCAGAATTGCATAGAGCAGGCCTAGAGGCCAGTGTTAGGTAAGCTCTGCACAATTTCTAGGAGGAAGGTAGAACCTTCAATCTCAGAAATGCGCAGTGGAAGTCGGACAAGGCAAGGTCCAAGTCAAGGCAGCCCAGACTCGCCGATGGGCGACTGAAAACATGAAAAGGCTGAATGCATGTGTGAAGTTGAGTGTAGACAAGAGTGAATGATATTGCATGAAAATAGTGAGTGTAGGATTCAGTAAAAGGGAAAACAAGTAAGTGTGTGAAGCGAGTCGTCGCAACGACGACTATAAGTGTAGAAATAGTGTCATGCATGCGACAACAGTAAGATGCAATGAAAAACTTGAAACGATGCTTCTACAAGCTAACATGCATTAAAATGACAACAAGAATTCTACAAAACCAAGAAAACAACACTCACACAAAGAAAAATACAAAAAGCGACATAAAAGCAGTAAAAGACATGAAAAGCGGACTTACCTGGAAAAAGTTAAGTTGAGTGTGCCGAATGCTCCTAGATGCGATGGGGGATGCCAGAGCTCCAAGATAGAAATGAGAAATGAGCTCTGAAGCATCGAATAAATATTTTTTATAAGATCAAGGTTTATGTTATGAAACCAGCTCACAAAAAGATAGAAAAGAAAGATCAACGCCTTAGAATTCAGCCTCTTCGAGGGGGCTCCCTACCAACCATCCTTAGCAGCATGTCTTGCACTGACAGGCACTTATGCTTCAGTTGAGTTTCAGTGGCTTATCAGCTTGTGTTTGCTAGCTTGTTTGCCTTCCACCTACAAGCTGACACCCCGTGAATTGGTCATGATTTGACTGTTGTGATCACTTGGAAAATTGCACAGAACTGGAGGGGAACCAACCTTCCTCTCCA